>VBRH01000147.1:36359-58277 GCA_014578085.1 Cardamine resedifolia
CTTACAAGGAAAAAAAGTAAAGATAAAATATTAAGACGTCGTCGTTTCAAAACTTGGTTACCCATCGGCGAATCTGTGACGACTAAAACCCTAGTGTTGTAAACCAGCGACACAGTCCAAATCTAATCTCTTGTGATTGGAAGGAAGAAGAAGAAGAAGAAGAAGAATAAAAATGCCGCTGTATAATTGTATGCTTCTGTTCAAGCCAATAATCCGCAAGGAAGGCCTGATCGAGCTCGTAGCGCGCATCGGGAAACACGTTTACAGCAGAAATGGCGTCCTCACCGAGATCAAGTCCTTTGGCAAAGTCGAATTGGGTTACGGTATTAGGAAGCTCGACGGAAGACACTATCAGGTATTAAAATTGCGTTTGGCTCTTACTGAAATCGATGATATATGAGTCCGTATGATTCAATGGTAGCATTAGAGTTTCAGGTTGGCCTTTTCGAGACTATATCGAAAATGCTTTGTGTTTTGCATCTTTCTCGTCGATTCTTATATGGTCAATTAGCTAGAATTTGGGTAAAATTATGAAGTCCTTTACTCAAATGCTGTCTCTGATACTTGTTTCGTCTAGATTGTATTCTTGAAGCTATGGGATTTTGTGATTTTCTTTGCCTTTTAAATTTGAATTAGTATGTTTTCTAGATTATTCCAGAAATACCAATCTACTCTACTCAATTGTTGAATGAGTTTGAATGTGCTTTGGATCTTCAGTGTTAGAATTGAAAGAGTTTTATCGTTAGTTTGATGCATTTACTTCAGAGAGATAACGTGGTACTAGCAATCGGATTCTCGCTCAGATTTCTTCAAACTGTTTCTCTGTTCATAGACAATTTGGCTATTGTAGGAATAGAGTTTGGGCTATGAAGGAGGATATAGAGAGATTCATACATACTTGATACATTTGTTTCGTATCTGCAAAAATATGTAGGAGTATCATATGTTTTGAGTATATCAAATACAAGCTTTAAACATGAATCTTCTTTGTCTTATTTGATAGAAGCTGCAGAGAATGAAAACTGAACATGCAGTTTCTGATTTGGAGCTTTGAGTGTATATAACAAAAACGTATTGGGTGAATACCGCAGGGACAATTGATGCAGATAACAATGATGGCAACTCCAAACATGAACAAGGAGCTTCACTACCTCAACAAGGAAGACAAACTGCTGCGCTGGCTCCTTGTTAAACACCGCGACATCAAGATTGGACAATCGGAAAGGGAAGATAATTTTAGCCAGCCTTACAGAGTTACCAGTGGGAGCCTAGATGATGGATCTTCCACCGACGAAGATGACGACAACATTTTAGGGTTATCGCGATGAGGAAATCATTTTCTTTGAAATGTTTATTCATACCAGATCTTCATGGGAGTCTCCTTCAAAGGTTATTGATGTTTTTGGTTACAACAAGTGTTATGCGTTTTGCGCAGGCAATGAAATAAATTAATTATGTAATAGTTTTTAGGTAAATTGAACTAAAACTTCATGTGTGTTATTTTTCTTTTGTCTAAGATTGGCTATTTTCCTAGTGGATATTTCAACGTCAGCAAACCCGAATTAATTGCCATGGAGAGAGCGTTTCTCTGTTATTGGAAGGAACTTGAGATTTCATTAATAAATTTATTTTGGGAAAAAAAAATTTTAATAGAGGAAAAACGGAGGTGGTGGTTCGTAAGGTATATATTAGAAAAAAGGAAAAAGAAAACAAAATTCAGATATGAGCTATACGTAAGGCTGGCTATGTATATTAGTTAAATTCCCCATTTTCAGTATATATATATATATAAACACAGTTGTCAAGTTTGGTACCTTAGTTCTGAAGTTGGTGAGTTTGCTCCTCATGTTGGTAAGGTGGTTGATCCTGTTCGTGAGAATTGTTCTCTCCTGTGCAAAACGGAGGGAATCTGATCCCGGATAAAACCATTTAGTATAATCAGACTATTTTAATGTGAAAAAAGCTTTCCTTTGGTTTTGCTTTGACATTTGGTTTTTGCTCAAATATGACCCATTACTAGTTGCAGATTATGCAGTGTATTGAATCAAATTGGGTATGACTTGGTTTCATTTTTTTCCATAAGTTTAGTCTGCTGCAAACGTGCACATTTTTTAACAGCTATGTTAGATTCTAAATCTGATTTAAGTGGAAGAGAAAAAAAGAAGAATTTAAGCAACCATGAAAACGATGATTTATACAATAAGCTTCATAACAAAGGTTATGGTAGAGAAAACCATACAAAGAAGAATTTTGCATTTACAGAGAGACTTCCAATATTGTTTTATATACAGCACAGAACAACACAAGAAACCCGAGCTTTTGTTTTTTTTAAAAAATGGTTACTCAAAAACTTTAATAGATCCACACTTCACAGCCAACGATGAAGATGATAATAGCTTGTGGCTTTGCAAGTTTGTGAAGATAGATAAACAGTTCTATCCAAAACCAAGCTTAAACAAGAATACAAAGGCCTTACCGGATCTTATGTCTTCTCCTACTTAACCCCTGTTTTTAAGTAGTCTTACGATCATGCCACAAATGAGATATACGTTGATGATGGATCTTCAACGGACGAATAACATTTTAGGGTTATCACGATGAGGTATTTGATTATTTCTTCATGGGTGTATTTGATTATTTCTCATTATTTTTCTTTTCTTAGATTGGCTATTTTTCTAGTGGATATTTCAACGTCAGCAATTTGGTTGAGGAAACCCGAATTAAATGCCACGTGTATTGACACGTCATTTTTTGCATGGAGAGAGCGTTTTTCTGTTTTTAGAAGGAACTTAAATTTCATTGTTTTTTTTTTAATATAAATTTATTTTGGGGAAAAAAAAAGAATTTAAAATAGAAGAAAAAACGGAGGTGGTGGTTCGTAAATTAGCTAAGAACAAACACTTGGTTCTCTATTTTCCCGTGTCGCTGCATCTTCCATTCCATCCATCGATTTCTCTCAATTAGGGTTCTGATCTTTTCCCCCATTGTTCTTCTCCTTCTCCGTTTCATCTCAATTACACGAAAAAAACTTCATTTTTTCTCCAGGTACAATCAAAAGCTCACAATCATATAAAAAATTTACGCGATTCTGTTACCTTTTCACCATTTTTTTTTTTGGGGCGAGAAAATATTTTGATCGTGTGTTTTCTATGTTTGTGTGAATGTATGTATGCATTGACGTGAATCTCAATATGCTCATGTTGGTTTTGATTGGCGTTTTTTTGTTTTTCTCTTCTCAGTATTATGAAATTGATACATGGTAAATGTTTGTTTATGCCTATGTTAAATGTGAATATTGATGAGATTCGATCTGGGAAGGAGAATATTGGATTGGTTTTATGAAAATAATTTTACGATCCCAAATTTTTTGACGAGCTTCATTTGAAAATTGTTTTTTTCTTTGTTTGTTTGTTCTGTTGTTGTTGTTGTTGATCTGAGCTGATTAATTTAATGTTGACGATTCAGAAAATTTTCCAGCTAAAATTGGATTTAGGATTGTACTGGCGTTTGAATATCTTGTTGTCCTTGAATATTCTTTTATTGTAAAGTGTTACACTCAAAAAGAATCTAAGGATTTCTCTAAAGATTCTGCGATTTGTTTGGGTTGTTTCTGTTATATCCTTTTTCAAGGTTTAAGAAAGAATGGATGGTTCAGACGATGCTTCAACACTTCAAGAGCCTCCTGATCCCGAAGTGCTCGAAGTTGATCCAACTTTTCGATATATACGGGTATGAGGATGAACTCTGGAATGACATTTTGTTCAATTTGTTTCGTGTTTCAATTGGTTGGTACTATAATATCAAGCAAGGATAGATTAAGATCCACCTCCCTTTGGCTTGTTTTTCTGTTCAAATGTTACGGTTTGAGTAATATTATGCGGTGATTTACATATCGTATGTTGCTAACCAATCAATTGTGGACTTTTCAGTATAAAGAGGTTATTGGAAAAGGCGCATTCAAGACTGTGTATCCTTTTCGGTTTGTTTCGATATTTATTCTTGATATCAGAAGCTTCCTAGGAAATATGCTTATATCATGTTACTGAAGTTGTTTTAAGAAACTTTAAGAGAATGAATATGTTTTTTTTCTGTGTTCTGCATTTTTCTTGTTTCGTACCTTAACTCAAGGAAATCAGTTATAAGGGATTCGATGAAGTAGATGGGATTGAAGTCGCGTGGAACCAAGTACGAATAGATGATGTTTTGCAATCACCGAATTGCCTAGAGAGGCTGTATTCTGAAGTGCGTCTGTTGAAATCATTGAAGCACAGTAATATCATTAGGTTCTATAATTCTTGGATCGATGATAAGAACAAGACTGTTAACATAATAACTGAGCTATTCACTTCTGGGAGCCTCCGACAGTATGTATCTCATTTCCTCTCTATTGCACAACACTTGTCTTCTGTTGTCTTTTTTTTTTTTTTTCATGTTATTACTGTTGTGGAGTTTAAGCGATATTTGGTTTTAGCTACCGCAAAAAACACAGGAAGGTGAACATGAAGGCTGTGAAGAATTGGGCGAGGCAGATTTTAATGGGTTTAAGATATCTTCATGGTCAAGAGCCACCGATTATACATCGGGATCTCAAATGCGATAACATTTTTATCAATGGAAACCATGGAGAAGTCAAAATTGGAGATCTTGGTCTAGCCACTGTCATGGAGCAAGCTAATGCCAAAAGCGTGATTGGTATAGTTTCTATTTCCCGCTTCTTGATGTTGCTTACATATTCACTTTTTCTGCTTTAACCCAGAGAAGAAGGGATACAATTTTAGCCACGCTATATATTCTTGTACGGTCACATTTTAATTCGTCTTCTTTTGGGTCAAATTGAAGTGTTACTATGTTACCAACAGGAACCCCGGAGTTTATGGCACCCGAGCTTTACGATGAGAACTACAATGAACTGGCTGATATCTATTCATTTGGGATGTGTATGTTGGAGATGGTGACATTTGAATACCCATACTGTGAATGCCGAAACTCTGCTCAGATATACAAGAAAGTTTCATCGGTGAGTAAGCAACAATGTCACATATTCCATATAATCCCCGTCATTAGTTTATTGACAAGATTTTAACTGAATCTTCTTCTTGGTGATTTCAAGGGAATAAAACCTGCTTCACTCTCTAGGGTTCAAGACCCAGAAGTAAAACAGTTTATTGAGAAATGCTTGCTTCCTGCATCCGAGAGGCTGTCAGCAAAAGAGCTTTTATTGGACCCTTTTCTTCAAGTGAGTGGTTTAACAATGAACAATCCGTTGCCACTTCCCGACATTGTAATGCCTAAAGAAGGCGCATTTGGAGACCGTTGCCTTATGTCTGAAGGCCCTCCTACAACACGGCGTAGTAGACCCATGTCTGTAGATCTCGATGAAGACAATAACCTGCCTATTGTTACTTTTAGTGATAACTCAGGATCCAGGTGTATTGAGGTTAGACGCGCAAAGAGAGGGAATTTCTTTGTCCTCAAGGGTGAAGAAAACGATGAGAACTCCGTGTCCCTAATTCTTCGTATAGTAGATGAGAATGGTTAGTTTTGATTCAGCTCTAGCTAATATTCGTTACTTCTTTGATGTTTTCACATTCAAAAAACTAATATTACTTTTTGTTTTTGCAGGACGTGTAAGGAACATTCATTTCCTGTTCTATCAAGAAGGTGACACTGCTTCTAAAGTATCGAGTGAGATGGTTGAGCAACTCGAGTTAACTGATCAGAACGTCACTTTTATAGCCGAACTGATTGATATATTACTTGTCAACATGATACCCACCTGGAAAACTGATGTCACGGTCGATCATCTCATCCATTCGCAACTGAATCAGAACTCAAGAAATCAGCAGAATGAAGCTAAGCCACAGAAACAAGAGGAGACTACGTTTCATGATGCTTGTGAGTCGGTTAGACACTCGTGGACCTCGGATTGCCCACGATCAGATGAGGAAGATAAGCAGGGTGTCGATACAGTTAAAGAGGAAGACGGAAGGTCCAAACAAGAAGCAGAAGAGGCAACCGAACCAGCAAGTTTGCAGGAAGAAGAAAGGTTAAGACAGGAACTGGAGGAGATAGAAGCTAAGTATCGGGAAGATGTGAAAGAGATAGCAAGGAAAAGAGAAGAAGCAATAATGGAGACACAGATGAAGTTGTCGCGTATGAAGTTGACTTAGTAGCCAAAAATCACAAGAAAGACCGTTCTTCGTTCTTGTTTCTTTGTTTTCTTCTGTTAATTTGTTGGTTGAAGAAGAAGAAGAAGTTCTTCGCTCCCTGAAAGTGTAGAAAGTTTCCTACAGGATGAAGCGTTTTTCATTTTGGTGGTTGAGATATAATTTGGTCGTATGTTAGAACATAAGAATGATGATGTTATAAAATGTCAAGAGATTTTCTCTCATGTTTTTTCTTTATAATATTTTCTTTAAAGTTTATTATGGTCAGCTAGGCATTTGCAAACCTCTCCAAAAGTGTAAATGCTTAGCTAATAGCCTAGTAGTGGCAAGTGACATGCCCCACAAGAAGATTGATAGGAGATGAGAGATGCCTTAGATGTGGTTACGCAAAGGAAAACAGGTTTTCATCTGTTGTTCCAATGCCATTTTGCTCGTATAATATGGGCAGTATAGGTTTTGGCTATCTTGTTCAACCCGGTACCCGTTAGATTCATGTCTGTTATCACGAGAGAAGATTAATCTGAATCATGGACATGTATTACTCTCTCATGACAGGCCAAAACTTCATGACTTTACAAAGGAGAGATCATCGGTGCTACAATAACAACTCTTTGGATTCTATTCATAAGAAGGGGAGCTAAAATGTGTGTCGAACTTGCAAAGTAATAAAGCTTCCAATTTTGAAATGTATCAGTACACTTAGTTGCCAAACACCAATTGTTGAGAGGGATAAACAAACGTAAAGCATTACAAATTTAACCAAAAGCTGGGATAAAACTTAAGCCTCATCATCATATAATGGATCCATAAACAGAGACGAAAATGTAATTTAACCATTACGGAGTTTCGAAACAAGAGAAACCTAACATTTAAGTCTTTGAACAAGACATTGCATAACAAAGCAGAGGAAAAACATGGCAAATCCATAACAAATCATCAAAAATCAGAATCACTGATCTCCAGGAAGTGACTTGATGATGTCGGAATCACCTGGATCAACGATGCTGAGGCATGAAACTCGGAAGTATTTACCACAAGCAGTACCCAAATCGACGTTGTTGCCATTGTAGTGATGAACTCCAACTTTAGCAAGCATGGCATAGTATTCAATCTCTGATCTTCTCAATGGTGGGCAGTTGCTAGATATCAGTATCAGCTTACCTAAACCAGCCAAACACGAAATTCTCCAATAATTATTCAACAGAATTACGAAGAAGAATACCATTGATTAAATAGATGAAGAAAGTTTGGTTTTTTTTTTTGTTTTTTACCTTTGGAGCTGCGAAGGGATTTGAGAACAGATTTGTATCCTAGAGTGTATTTTCCACTCTTCATCACCAGAGCTAATCTGCTGTTGATTCCCTCATGGGACTTCTTCGTCTTCTTCGCCGCAACCATTTTTCGCCGCCGGAAAAAGTCTGATAGCTGGGTTCGTTAGAAGAGGACTTCGGTGGTAAAGCAGAAGCTGTGAGGGCGGCGGAAAATGAGAGCTTATATAGAGAGACTTATGAGAACCCTTAGGGTTTTTTCTTTAATTTGCGGACAACAGACCCAAGGCTCAAGGCCCAAATATAACCCGACCTAAGGCCCAAAAGTATTAGACCCAAAACTTAGGTTGTAGAGTAATTGACGGAGATTACCAATTTGGCCTTGAGTTTTTGGCGGTACTTTTTGGGATTTTGATGAAATTGGCGAAAGTGGAGAAAATGATAAAAATCAATATCCCAGAGAAATTTTTTTCAAGAAATCTGAAATTGAAAGGAAGAAAACAGAAACCTTTCGTTGTAGAACTAGAGTGAATCAACCATCGAGAAACGGCGATCATCGATGGGTCGAATGGATGTAGCTGCGGCGAAGAGAGCCTACCGGAAAGCGACGGAAGTGGGTGACCGGAGTGAAGAGGCGAGGTGGGCCAACAACGTCGGCGATATCCTTAAGAATCATGGAGAGTACGTCGAGGCTCTCAAATGGTTTAGGATCGATTACGATATCTCCGTAAAGCACTTACCTGGAAAGGATTTGTTACCTACTTGTCAGTCTCTTGGCGAGATCTATCTTCGCCTCGAAAATTTCGAAGAAGCCTTGATTTATCAGGTAAGCTTCTTAGGTCATCTGAATTTTCTATTTGGTATCATGAGTTTCCGTAATTAATTTGGGTGTTTGGGGATATTCATTGCCTCATAAAATCTATGAGTTATATGGGTTTTAGAAATGCCATGTACTATTGAAATTGTGGAATAGAACACGGTAGAATTGGGAAGCTGAGGTGCTAATGAGGATTCATGTGAATATGCTGTTCTATTTTAGTTGAGCTATTGTCTCTTCTCTGTTTGTTGCAGAAGAAGCATTTACAGCTTGCTGAAGAAGCTCATGACACTGTGGAGAAGCAACGAGCGTGTACTCAACTCGGTCGTACCTACCATGAACTATTCTTGAGGTCTGAGGATGATTGTGATGCCATTCAGAGTGCTAAAAAGTACTTTAAGAAAGCCATGGAGCTTGCACAGGTTCTTAAGGAGAAACCACCTCCTGGAGAATCTAGCAGCTTTCTTGAGGAGTATATTAACGCACATAACAACATTGGTATGCTTGACCTGGAGCTTGATAATCCTGCTGCAGCTCGCAATATTCTCAAGAAAGGGCTGCAGATTTGCGATGAAGAGGAGGTGAGAGAAGACGATGCTACGCGTAGTAGGCTTCATCATAACCTTGGAAATGTTTTTATGGAGCTGAGAAGTTGGGATGAAGCAAAGAAACACATTGAGATGGATATTCATATCTGCCATAAGATCAATCATGTCCAAGGAGAAGCCAAGGGGTATATCAATCTTGCTGAATTACACAACAAGACCTTAAAGTACGAAGATGCTCTTTTATGTTACGGTAAAGCTTCTACTCTAGCGAAATCTATGCAAGACGAGAATGCATTAGTTGAACAGATTGAGCATAATATCAAGACAGTCAAGAAAGCCATCAAAGTTCTGGAAGAATTGAGGGTAGAAGAGCTGGTGCTTAAAAAGTTGTCTGCAGAAATGACTGATGCCAGAGGCACTTCGGAGGAACGAAAGTCTATGCTCCAAGTACACGCTTGTCTTGAACGTCTTATTGAGAAATCTAGCATGATATTTGCATGGCTGAAGGTGAGTTTTATTACTTAAACACTCCTTACTTTTTAGTTCAAACACTCCACACCATGTTTGCATTTGTGTGAAAAGTTTCCAGAAGTTAGAGTTGTTCACCGTAGGGGTTTTTAATGATTAATAAGCATTGTGAGAATTTTAGATTTCATCAGGGTACTATGGAGTAGGACAGATATGCTATTTTCTTAGACTGATTCAAGTTTTGTGAGTTCTACATTGACACTGTCTTTTCAGATCAGTCAGGAAGACTATATTATCCAAGAATTACATATTCAAGATATGTTTTGTTCTCTCAAGAAAACATATCTTCTGAATGCTGGGATAATTTATTAGTTCTAAAGTTGCAAAGTAAAGTTAGTATGTTAGACTAAGGTGGCAAAACTCTGTTTATTCTGTATCATACGTTTATTTAGCAAAATATGATCCAAGTCTCTGCGCCACATTTCCAGTGACTTGTGATATAGTTTTGAAAGTTTAGGTTGGAAGCTGCTATTCAATCTTTGCATGCAACTGAAGGGTTGCTATTTCTTCTTTGAATGTCTTAGCATCTTGAATTTTCAAAAAGGAAGAAGAAAATAGCAGATGAACTCTGTGACAAGGAAAAGCTGAGTGATGCCTTCTTGGTTGTTGGAGAGTCTTACCAAAATCTCAGAAATTTCAGAAAGTCCCTGAAGTGGCTCGGTAGAAGTTATGAGGGATATGAAGCAATCAGTAATCTGGAGGTGAGATTTGTTTGCTTGCACGATTAATTCTTACAACTTATATTTGACTATTGATCAGAATTTGATTCACAACATCAGACATAATTCATGAGGCCTCTACTAAACATTTTCTGTGTGAAAGGAAAACTGATTATAGATTTTTTTTGGATTTGTCCATATTGTAGCTCCTCTTTCCTGATTCTAGTTTTCACTTATGGTGGTCTTTTGTAGGGTCAAGCACTAGCGAAAATTAATATAGGTAGTGGCTTGGACTGTATTGGTGAATGGACAGGAGCACTCCAAGCATTTGAAGAGGCGTACAGGTAGATCCAATTATTAGTAATCTAAATAAGAGTCCTTTTATCAAAATGTGCATTTGAGCTGCTGAGTGGTTCTGCTTGTGATTCCATCCGAGTAAATCTATTATTAACTTTCCTTGAGAATATTGACAATTCCATTGAACAATATGACTAAGCTGAAGATCTAATTCATTTTTAAAAATTTGAAGAGACGCTTAAAGCAGAGCAAATGTAAAAATGATATAATTAACTGCTTGTTGGTTGTCCCTCTTGAGTAAGTTCAAGAATTACTGCACTATGGCTTATGAAGAAATAATGCATGTATTTTGAATCAGTACTTTTCATAATCACTTGATAATTATAGCACATTTTGCATTTTCAGCCTCTTGCAATATTTTTTCTACGACTGTCTTCTGCTATGTACAAACACACTGCATATACATGGACGTGAATGCTTACACACATATCTCATGCTAATAAATTAACTATTGGTCTTTTCTGGATGTTTTTTTATGTGATCCTGCAGAATTGCTTTGAAAGCTAATCTTCCTTCACTTCAGCTTTCTGCTCTGGAACATATGCATTATAGCCATATGATGAGATTTGGGAATGCTCAAAAAGCCAGGTAACCTTAACTATGTAGTCTCTGGACGGAAAAAGGATAGAAACCAAATCTGGTGTAAGGTTTACAGTTTCAAATATTTCGTTTTCTCACAGTTATATTATACTGTTTAGGAATTTGAAGGACAAAATACAAAGTCTGAAGGAGTCAGAACATGGTGAAAAAGCTGAATGTGGTACACAAGATGAATGCTCTGAAACTGACTCAGAAGGGCATG
The DNA here is from genome assembly GCA_014578085.1 of Cardamine resedifolia. Classification (NCBI taxonomy): domain Eukaryota; kingdom Viridiplantae; phylum Streptophyta; class Magnoliopsida; order Brassicales; family Brassicaceae; genus Cardamine; species Cardamine resedifolia. Next base: position 47,506 of record VBRH01000147.1, read on the forward strand.
GGAATATATCAAATGATAGGCCAAATGCATGTAGCTCACCAGAACCTCAGACATCAAATTCACTTAGTTCAGAACCGTTAGCAGATCTGGACGAAGCAAATGATGATGTGCCACTAATTTCATTTCTCCAGCCTGGAAAACGTCTGTTCAAAAAGAAACAAGTTTCAGGAAAACAAGATGTTGACACTGATCAGACTAAGAAAGATTTCTCTGCAGTTGCAGACTCTCAGCAGACAGTTTCTGGTCGCAAGCGTATTCGTGTAATCCTCTCTGACGATGAAAGTGAAACCGAATATGAGTTGGGATGCCCTAAAGGCAGTTTTCACAAAGTTCCAAGGCAAAATGAGGAGGTTTCTGAGGAAAGTATGTATTTTAATGGTGCTGTTAATTATACAGATAATCGTGCCATCCAGGATAATGTAGAAGAAGGTTCTTGCTCGTACACATCTCTCCATCCCATTAAGGTGGCTCCAAATGTCAGCAATTGTAGATCTTTGAGCAATAATAAAGCTGTTGAAACAGCTGGTAAAAGGGGATCTCAATATGATGCTGGCGACTCCAACGGCACGCAATGCAAAACTGGAGCTGCTCTTGTGAACTTCCACGCTTACTCAAAAACTGAGGATGTAAGAAACTGTGATCTGGTTTTTGAGTTATTATTGACTATTCTTGATTGGATTGGATTTCATATATTTTTCCTACTTCGTCCATTCTACTTCATGATAAGTATATGTTTTACTTGTTGCAGCAAAAAATAAAAATTGAAATTGAAAATGAACACATAGCTTTAGACTCGTGTTCTCGCAGTGATGAGTCTGTGAAGGTGGAACTTACTTGCCTATACTATTTACAACTTCCTGATGATGAGAAATCTAAAGGTATGTGAACATTTTGTTTTCTCAGCAAAATTTAATCTTGAATGCATGATCCCAGTTCGGATCAATCTCTATAATTCTCATCTCATGCTTGATAAAAAAGCATTGCTATTTAATATCATTCCCTTGTTTCCTAGCACATTTTTAAGTAAACTTTTGTATAAAAATTTTGGGCTCTAAAAGTTGTTTGAATCTTTGAACATCCAATTTGAGGTTAGGTCTGTTGCCGATCATTCATCATTTGGAATATGGTGGTAGAGTTCTGAAACCATTGGATTTATATGTGATTCTCACGGGCTCTTCTGAAAATGTTGTTATTGAAGCTTCCGTTAATGGTAAGTGTTTTCTTGGTACAAATGGGATCTACTCATGATATTGTTTTTCATCCCAAATTGTTCTCACTTTTTACATGAGTGTGGCTGAATCTTTGTATTGGTTTTTTTAAGATTATCATTGTTTCTCCCCTCTTATTTATACAATACGAATGAATAATCTATGTAATTAATTTGTTTCAGGCTGGGTTCACAAGCGCCTCATGAAACTATACATGGACTGTTGCCAGAACTTGTCAGAGAAACCCAGTATAAAATTGCTTAAGAAATTATATATTTCGGAGGTGAAAACATTACTCCAAATTTGCTGGTTAATGGATGAAATAGTTTCTCCTTTTTGTTTGTTTTTCAAGCTAGTTACAAGTTCTTACTTTATTTGGTGTATAATCTGAATGGTTATTTCATTGTATGTTTATCAGGTAGAGGATGATATCAATGTGTCCGAATGTGAACTGCAAGACATATCAGCTGCTCCGTTATTGCATGCCCTCCATGTCCACAATACAGTTGCTATGTTGGATCTCTCCCACAATATGCTAGGTGAAAGTTACCTCTGATGTCTTACTTAGTTTAATGAGCTGACTTAAGTGAGTTAGTTGGTTAGATCATAAGGAACTACTAGGAACTTCCAAGTGTTTATTTTCCATCGTCTTTATTGGTTATTAGGGAATGGAACAATGGAGAAACTGAAACAACTCTTTGCTTCATCAAGCCAGATGTATGGTGCTTTAACTTTGGATTTGCACTGCAATCGTTTTGGTCCAACTGCTTTGTTTCAGGTACACTACTAGGCCTAAAGCTAGAAAGTTTCACATGTTCATGTTTTTTGGTATTATTTAATATATTTTTCTTTACCAGATCTGTGAATGCCATGTCCTGTTCACTCGGCTGGAGGTTCTCAATGTGTCCAGGAATCGACTTACAGATGCTTGTGGATCATACCTCTCAACTATCTTGAAAAATTGCCGGGGTATAATTTCTTTTTCGTTTTTTAATTTGATTGTCATGTAGAGTGTCTAATGGCTCTCATGGTATGTTTTGTTTCTTGTTTTCACTGGTGATTTATAAACCCAGTAGATAGATGAGATACGTAAGGTTAGATGAATAATCTTAACTCTTTATGTTTCTGTGTCCCCTTTTGTTTCTTAGCACTTTACAGCTTGAATGTGGAACATTGTTCACTCACATCAAGAACAATCCAAAAGATTGCTGATGCTTTGGATTCGGAGTCAGGACTTTCACAACTCTTTATAGGTAAACTTTCTGATTTGTTATGTGCATTCATATTTATATCTCGTTTCTTTTGCTGAAGTTGGTGTATCTGTATATGGCAGGTTATAATAACCCTGTTTCAGGGAGTGCTATTCAAAACCTCTTGGCTAAATTGGCTACTCTGAGCAGGTTGAAAGAAAAACATAAAGCTGTTTTTACTTTTCCATTAAAGTAAATCTATTTAACTCCATCATATGTTAAACCACTACAGCTTAGCAGAACTGAGCATGAATGGCATAAAGCTGAGCAGCCAAGTTGTTGATAGCCTTTCAGCACTTGTTAAGACTCCATCTTTGTCAAAACTTTTGGTTGGCAGCAGCGGAATAGGAACGGTGATGATATGCTAAACATTCAAAATGAATTCTTATATAGTGATAAATGCATCCTTTTCCCCCATCTGACGATGTTATACAAATTATTCTTAGGACGGAGCCATAAAAGTCACTGAATCTCTATGTTACCAGAAGGAAGAAACTGTGAAGCTCGACCTTTCATGTTGTGGATTAGCGTCTCCTTTCTTTCTTAAGATCGTCCATGATATTACTCTAACTTCTAGCATCCTTGAACTCAATCTTGGAGGAAACCCAATCACGGAAGAGGTATGTTTTCTATGACCGCAACATCCTAAAGCTCTTTTCTCTTCAACTAGTTCCATCAATTTGAATTCTGTTGAGGCTGAAATGGAGATAGAATAAAGCTAAAGAATTTTGCAATCAGTCAAACTCGTGATTCTAAAATCATTTCAAAGCTCTGAAACGATCTTAACCATTAACATTTGGCTGTAAAATATCTTTATTGAAGTTCTTGTCTTCTCAATGCATAACTGGCTCTCTGAAACAATATACAAACAGGGAATCAGTGCACTAGGGATGCTGCTTTCAAATCCTGCTTCAAACATAAAAGTTCTTATTCTAAACAATTGTCATCTGAAACTCTCTGGAGTCCTATGCATAATTCAAGCCCTTTCAGGTCTGAACTATTCATTTCCCTTAAATCTCTTGCAACCAAAATATCTTCTCTTTTTTAAACTATCAACTAAATGCTCTGCAGATAATAAGAATCTCGAAGAGCTTAATCTTTCCGAGAATGCTAAGATAGATAGGTCAGAGTTGGGACAGCAAGAACATGGAACATGTGAATCTGTCACCTCAATGGACAAACCTCAGAGAGTTGAGACCAAACAGCATTGCCAGAACCCAAATAAAGAAAAAGAGTTATGTGAAACCAATATGGAGTGTGATGATCTCGAAGTTGCAGACAGCGAAGATGAGCAAATAGAGGAAATAACTGCAACTTCGAGTAGTCTTAGTTTACCACGCAGGAACTATATTATCAAAGAGCTTTCGACAGCTCTTGCAATGGCTAACCAATTACAGATTCTGGACCTAAGCAACAATGGGTTCTCAGTTGAAGCCTTGGAAACATTATACATGTCATGGTCATCATCAAGCTCGCGAACTGGCATAGCTCAAAGGCATGTGAAAGATGAGATTGTCCATTTTTATGTCCAAGGAAAGATCTGTTGCGGAGTCAAATCATGCTGTAGAAAGGAGTGAAGATCTTCCTTGTTTGAAACTGTATTTGCCAATATGAATCTCTTCATGTAAATTTAATGCTTGATGTTGATTTAAATTATCACCTTGTTTTAAATTTTGAGTATTTAGAGCGTTTCAGAATCTTGTGCATATTGATATTACACATTTTGGAGATACATAGTTTATGTATAAAGTGTATCTTCCAGAATTTAAGTGTTTAAGACTGTTAGCTGCACATAGAATTAGTGACGGTTAGTTTGGCTTTGTGGTATAATTTCTTGTTTGTTTATAAAGAATTGGAGTCATTTTAATTTGGATTTGGTTTTCCATCTCATTATTAATATTCAAATAGAAAATTATATTTTGATCAAATTAGAGTATGGTTTAAATTTTGATTTGGTTTTTATTAATTTGGACTGGGTAATAGATTAGGTTAATTCAGTATTGATTATTGAACATCCACTAAAAAGAAAATTTAAAGTGTGGAACATTACTAGGTAAGTATGGTTTTGTTTAGATTTTTTCTTTATGTTGAACATTGCAATTTTTAAAATGAAACGTAATCATTTTTAAAAAGTTGAGAGAGACCTAAAAAAAAAAAACTCCATTACATCGATCTAAAACCTAGAGTGTCCCTAATGAAGACGCGCCGACGAACCTACACGGCGGCTTTCCCTGTTTCGGTCATAGCGGCCAGGCCCAGAGTTCAACCGGTTCCAGCGTCCGCCACAACAACAAGAAAGCTCCGATCGTGAGTCCTCAGATTTAGATCTCTGAATTAGGGTTTAGGTTTAGGTTTATTTTGTGTTGTAAGTGTAGCATGAACGAATGATTTCGCTTACTCAACTATGCCTATATCATACGATCGAACATGAATGAGATGTTTCTCTTAAATGACCCCTTAATTCTTCATTCTTTTTAATTGTCAGAGATACTGCAAAAGAAAGAGAAAATGATGAATCAAAGAAGAAGTGTATTAGAAAAGAATTGTGGGATAAAGATATTCCTACAGATATGCTGCAAGAGATACTGTCACGCCTCAGGTTAAAAGCCAACGTACGTGTTTCTCTTGTATGCAAGACATGGCTTGAAGCATCTGTTTCCATGAGGAAGTTACAGACTCGTCGTCCATGGCTTTTCTATCCACAAAAAGAATCAAAAGACGACGGAGACTACATCCTTCTTGACCCATCAAAGTCTCAAACACATCATCTCAAATTTCCAGAGTTAAAGAATCATAGATTCTGTTGCTCTAAGGATGGTTGGTTACTTGTGCTCACAGATAGCCCCGCCAACTTGATCTTCTTTCTCAAACCTTTTACTCGGGAACGTGTCTACTTACCCAAAGTGTCACCAACTTTCAGTGGCTATCGTCTAACTTTCTCAGCCCCTCCTACATCAACTAGTTGTTTCGTCATCTTCTTCAGCTATCACAGGACGGATTCAGTTGTTGTGATCGATACTTGGCGCCCTGGTGAAACCGTATGGACCAAGCATCACTTTGTGAGTTACTACCGTTACGGTCCCTCAACCTATGGATGCCTCTTCTTGAATGGTTTGTTCTATTGTCTCAGTAGCAGCGGCCGCCTCGGGGTTTTCGACCTGTTTAGAGCAACATGGAATATGCTTCCAGTGAAACCTTGTCCCGCCTATCGTCGTCAGATTGTACTTGTGACCTTGTCCAGGCAAGTGGTGATGACAGAGCATGAAGGAGACATCTTTGTTATGACTACATGCCGCAAAAACAACTACAAACTGATGGTGTTTAAACTGAAACTTGAAGACTATGTATGGGAAGAGATGAAAGAAAGTGGGTTGACGGTCTTTGCAAGTTACTTTACCTCTTTTACAATAACTGATCTCACAACGGAGGAGAGGAACAGAATGTATACACCACATAATGATGATTATGGCCGACTCAGTGGTTATGGGAAAAACACTCAGCTTTTTTTGTCTAACCGCATTGGTTGGCTGCAGCCACCTCATGACAACAACTTTAGTTTGTGACTTGATCATTTAATGTTTTGTGTTATGAGACTTTAGTTTGTGACTTGATCATTTAATAATGTTTTGTGTTATGAGAGAAACTTTATTTATGACTTCTAAAGGTTTCTCATAAACATTTAGTTGTTTATATGATTTATATGGTTGAATAAACATTTGTGGTTTATATGGTTGAATTAGTTGCAAGTCTTTTATATACGTTGTAGGTCGGATAGTCTCTATGAACTGGATCAAGTATCTATTAATCCAAGTTGAGACACAACAAGTGTTTGAAGCAGTTCTACTTGAGTTTTGGCATATCAGGTTATATATTCTTCACATGATGTTTCTTCATTTTAATCATATAAGAGTAGAATGTATAACCTGTAAATATTGGTTGTATATATTAGCTCTACACTTCTGTATAAAACATATGAGGATATTTAAATCTATGAGAAATTAATGGCTCTGTTCAACTTTCTTCTGGTGGTTGCATTCTTTAGCTTTGTGGATATCTCCCATAATATGCTAGGTGAAAGTTGCTTCTGATGTCTTACTTAGTTTAATGAGCTGACTTAACTGATTGGTCAAATCATAAGGAAATACTAGGAAATTTCAAAAGTGTTTAATTCCATGGTCTTATTGGGTGTTAGGGAATGGAACAATGGAGAAACTGAAACAACTTTTTGCCTCACCAAGCCAGATGTGTTTAACTTTGGATTTGCACTGCAATCGATTTGGTCCAACGGCTTTGTTTCAGGTGCACAACAACTAGGCCCAAAGCTAGAAAGTCTCACATATTCAAGTTTTTTGGTATTGTTTAATATAAACTCCTCTTTACGAGATCTGTGAATGCCCTGTCCTCTTCACTCGGCTAGAAGTACTCATTGTGTCCAAGATCTTCCTTGTCTGAAACTGTATTTGCCAATATGAATCTCTTCATGCAAGTTTAATGCTTGATGTCGATTTAAATTATCACCTTGTTTTTAATTATTGAGTATTTTATACCATTTCAGAATCTTGTATTGATACCATTGAAAGATTGGTTCCTCTGATGTGTAAATGCTGAAGTTTAAGCGTTTTAATAATTGAGAAGGTACATACGTGTATATTTGTGGTTAATGATTAAATGAAGTAAAGTTTAAAAAAAAGTTGTGGTTAATACTTCTCTTAGCAAAGTGATATAAATAATTGAGAAGGAACATACGTGTATTTGTAATTTTAGAATCGATGCGGAATTATCGGATAATAATCTAAACTTTTTCTTTAGATTTAACGTGTAATGCCATTATCCTCATCATATCCTACAAATCATGCGGTGTTCGCCATTTTCTCTTCCAATTAAAAGAGTCATCATTTTTCATAATTGTTCGAATATAATTAGATATTGATATGTGCAAATATAATTTGATAAAAGATATGAAGATAAGAAACTAATCAAATGCAAAAAGGAAATCGTAATCTTGGTTAAATTATAGAGTTTTGGTGTGCTTTCGTAGAGAGGAAAAAAGTAAGCTTTTGAACATTCTTATGCATAAGAACCTTCGGCGAAAAATTCAGCTTAACTTTTTTTTTAAAAACGGCACATCTTTCGGCTTCATGTCTATTGTAAATTGATCTTTCTAATTCTATAATATATTCTACTTAATCATGTTTTCCATTCAACCATAAACAACTTTAAAGTAAAAAAAATATGGTATTCTATACATGCATCTATATAGACGATCTTTTCCCCGCCAAAAATGAGTGCGGTAATAATCTTATAAAAATTTAGTTGGTTATGTGTACATAATTTTTGTTTAAAAAAACTGTTTAACAAGTAACAACATACTATTCAAAAAAAAAAAAAAACAAGTAACAACAGATTCTAGACTGTATATGTATCTGATGAATTTTGTGTTTTGTCCACTACAATATTGTAGTTTTAAATGTAATTTTGGGTTAAATTAAGAAAATAAAAATTATCAGAAAAGAAAAAATAGAACAATAAATAAAATGTAAATTGAGTGTCAAATCAATCCGGGCGTGGCGGGATGGGTTATTGGACACTCTGTACATGACGAAAGCTATTATTAATTTTACGATTTTACGTTAATAGTAACAACCCAACTTTGCGTGATTTTTTGGACTATCTTTTCAATATTATTCTTTATTATTATTTTACAAATCTTTAACGTTATTATATCGTATCACTGTCTTTTTATAAAATAATATTCTCTCTTTCGTAATATAATATGTTTTAAATATTTGTTTGTGTTTCAAAATATAAGATATTTTCAGATTTCTATATAATTTTTTACTTTGTGTGACTAATAATAAAATTAACTTTATTTTATATAAAAACATATGAATAATTTCATCTAAATCAATATATATTTTGAAACGGAAAGAATATAGTATAAAATATTCTTTATACATAGTAGTACTATAGTAGTATAACAATTTTAGAAGACATACTTTCTTCTTTTCATATCCTATTGGTTGAACGAGTAAAAGATGATGACCCACGGTGTTTCTAGCTAGTTGGTAATGAAGTTGTTGGTCTTTCCTTTTAAATATGCGATGATTTTCCTTTTTTTTTATATGAATTGAATTAATTATCAACAGCTTTGATATTATTAGAAGTCAATAAAACGATTAAATACGTGAAAAAAGGGATATGTAAAATTAGGCACTGAAGTAACGAGATTGCTGCATCTTAATATCTCATCTCGTAAACTTTAATTACATATACAAAAAAAAAGAGTGAGAATAACAAAACCCAAACCTAATCACAATATCTCTCACTTCTACTCTAAAATAAGTTACATGCAAACCAAAAATAACCAAAAGATCGAGGAACAATTAAAGGGTCAAACATCTGAAACCCTAATCTCATGTCAAAGCAAACATCGGAGATCGATGAATGGTCTTGTAGTCTTCTTTTTGTATATATATGAGTGCATGCATTACATAAATATATAATAATATATCTAGAGAGAAGAGAGAGTCTAGAGAAATAGAGTTATTATGGAGACAGCAAGGATTGAATACCAATGTCGTTGTGTTTTCGTGAAGGGGCAGAAGCTGGAACTGGGAAGTGTCTTGGCAAGAACCCTAAGAAATGGCCTCTCCTCATAGAGTTTTTGTCGTGATCATTATTGTAGAAAACGGTTGATGACGAGAATCTTGAGGCGTCGCAGTGGTGAATGAAGAAAAAGCAGAGGATCAGAACAAGAAGAAGAAGAAAAGCATGTGGCTTCATTGATAACCTTTTTCTCCAATAATGTGAATGTGTAGGAAACATTTCTTGGTTTCAAATCTGAATTCCAGAGGAAGAGATCGATAAAGATGTTTTTGTTTGTTTCAATTTTGGCGAAGTTGGGTTTTGTTTTTTTGAGTGTTGTTGAGGATTTTTGATGGAGTAAAAGATGGTAAGTAGTGATGAGATCAGCAGATTGAGAGAGAGAGAGAGAGAGATGAGATTAAAGCAACCCCTTTTGAATAGGTCTCTTTGGCTGGAACAAATTAATATAATGGCAAATAAAAATAAATAAAGGTAAGGGAAACTGAAAGTTCATTTATTGTATCTTATATGATCATCCATAAGAGATATATTTGATTTTGTTTTATAAGTAAAAGTTTCTTCTTATGCGTGGAAAATTTAGCCTTTTTTTATTCCAAAATTTTGAATCCTATAATATAAGAAAATCATGGATTTGGAATTTATTCTTTTTTATACATGCAGTGTCAGGTGGACCGGGGGACATGCGAAGCAGACTATAAGGAAACAAAAATATTAAAACGAAAAGCGAGAATAGTATTTTTCAGACATATTTGTACCTTTCATTTCCTTAAATTACACTATGATACCAAAACAAAATTAATTTAATTAAGAAATTTATGAAAATGTATTTCCAACATCTCTTAGCCTAAAGCTGATATTTGATATTTGGTAAATCATTTTCTTCCATTTAAAAGCAGTATAACACTAAACCAGGCATCTCTTTTAAGTGATTAAAATACCAACACTTAAATACCTTCTTACCAAGTTCAAGCTAAGTTAATATTTTTTTTGTGTAAAAGTTGTCTCTCGGATTTTTCAAATGTTACATGAAATTGTTCAAAAAATATTCACAACAAAATGTAGTGTCCTACGGATACGTTATTACAAAACGGTTTATAAATAACTAAAAATGTTTATGTAAATGCATTGAAAGGGGCAATGCTTCAGAGAAATAATAATTTTAGAGTAGCAAAATGGATGGTCAATGAAGAAGGGTTTTGGGTCCCAATTCCCTAAAGTTAAGGTTAAGAAGATGGAAAGTGGGAACAAGTTCCTTTGTCCTTTGATATTATATTCTCACTATTTGTTTCTTTTCTTTCGGTTTTATTATTAACTAGTGCATGCTCATATGGTTAGTATCACTTGTAGAGAGACTGATGAGCCAACCATTTGTCCAAGTACCTTTTTTTGTTGAAGGATTTTTCCAATTACTTAATTAATAAAGTTTTCTGTTTGAATGCTACTTTATAAAAACGCTGCGTTTTGTTTATTTCTATGGATAATAAAGCCATAAAGGCATCTGAGATAATACAACAATACGACATCCATTTGCATAATTAATGTTTTGTTCTTTTAATTTCTATGATCAATGTTCAAATATGGACGCTTAAGTGATGATATATTACTGTCAGTCTTTCATAATTTCCTTCCTTACAATGTTTTTAATCTCTTTATAATCTATACAAGAATTCATTGGTGTTATAGAATTTGAACACATAAAGATTCTCAA
>VBRH01000147.1:77057-113464 GCA_014578085.1 Cardamine resedifolia
TTTTTTTTTTTTTTTAAATTCTGGAATATTGAGATTAAATTTGATTTTTTTGGCTCAAGTTTTATTATGATTTCATTATTTAATTAGCCTTTATTGGAGGACTAAACCAAAGTTCTATAGTTTTTAAGAAACACCATAATATAATTATCTTCTTCATGTGATATAGAAAATTTATTTTTATATTAGTTGAAAATCTAGGTTATACTTCTTTAGTGGGTTAGTGGGGGTTTATCCATTGTCTTCCTAACAACGGTTGGTTTCGAAGCCATTGGTGCCGATGTCGTCCATTTGATCGACGGCTGCAAATAGATTTAATACCAACAAACGATTACCCTAGATCAAATAGGATCAATAACAACAATAGTTTTTGTAATGTTAACTACCCTAGTTAAGTATTTATTGAAACATTTGAATATATGTGGATTTAATGGTGTGACCAGAAGAAAAAAACAAAACATGTGGATTTAAAGGTAATAATTATATCTAACAGCCAGTAATTAAAGCTTTATTTGTGCAGGAAGCTCTAGTTGATAGGTGGGGTTTCGCCAAATTCAAATCCAGATCTATGCAGACCTGGGTCTAAAGGTAACAACTTTTCTGTTCTCTCCTATTTTCATAACAGAGAAATGAAGATGTCAAACGTTAGTTAATAACTATTTACAGATGTCATTGTCTCAAAAGTTCACACCCTGATCTCGTCTCAAATCGTAGAACATACAAAATCATCCCAAATTTTTCTCGCGTCGGTATGGTATGTACATCCGATTTTTCATATGAATTTCTCATTTCCTATATTTCTTCCCAAATTGTAATTTCATATATAACGTATACTTTTGGTGTAACGTATCTGATTCGGTTAATAACCCAAATCTGATGAGAAAAACATTATCCAAATAAATTTCAAATTAATTGGATCAGAATCTTTCATTTTCCGGGAAGAATCAGCTCCAACTGCCCACTCTTAATCATATTAAAAGCAATTATACAGCCTTTTAGCAATCCTTTTGCCAAATTCTAATAAAATAATAATCAATATTAAAAGGTCATTTTCTCATAGCAAAGAATGTGTATGGAGGAGAATTTATATGAGTCTCTTAAATATATTATTTTAATTAATTTTATATAATTTAATTATTTATTTAAAATTTAAATTGTAAAAAAAAATTAAAACCAATTATGTTCATACATATGTCAAATGTGTATCTACATAGATTCTCAAATGAGTGACTCATTTCACTATATTTCTTTTTAGTTTTTTTATTATTTTAATGGGTGATAGATTCAATGAGAGACTTCCACTAAACATGCTCTCAGTCAAACATATGTAAACGCGTCTCTCTTCATTGATCAAAAAGAATATCAAAAATCTCTCACCAAAAATCTTATTCGATTCTTCAATTTGCGATGACTCAAATCGATCTTTCGATCTCTCTACTTCTTCAGGCGAATTCAAAAGTTCCGATGAGATTTTTCCATTAAAAGACCAGAGCGACAGCGGATCATAGTATATGATTATTTTAAACTCGACCTCATCTACCTTGTGTGTAGGAGTAAAAATATTTATCATTTTGTTAAGGTTTTATTTTTAAGTAAAAAATTAGATTTATTGAGTTTGGTAAGATTATACTAATGATTCTAGGAGAAGAAAATATTTTTACATTTGAGGTTGTGTTAGGACTCTATTATCCATAATAAGATGTATAAATTTGTTCTTTAAAATATATTTTAACAATGGTATTTGATGTAATTTTTATTAGCTTTTAGGTTATATTTTCAAATGTACTTTCATCGTAGGATATATGCTTCTAAGAAAAAGTAATACTTTATCAAATTAAAAAAATACATATATTATGAAAGTACATTAATGAAGCTGGCAGTTTGAAGATAGATATACAATTAACAAATAGTGCACCAAAATTGTTTTTCAATGAACAGCTTAAATTAACATTGTTAAAAGAGTGAAATTAAATTCCTTTCTTTGCAATGACGTAACAAGCAAAAATAGGAAAAAAGATGGAAAACTTGAAATACTTCTTTGTACGAATGGACAAGAATTAATGGTATTATAATGTTAAAAATTTGAATCCTTCTCTTTTTTTTGTTCTTTAAACCTTCCTTAAAAAACAAGTTACCACTCACCACTCTTTTAACACTTTACTCATGTCTCTGATCGAATAACTGAAAGCTCTGTTTGCTTTTACAGAAAATATATAGGAACAGATTTACACTTAGACAAACACATACCATTACGTTTCTTGAGGAAGAAGCAACCGAGAAATGGATACCGAAAAAGGTTATCCCAGAGGTTTCAGAGCAGACAGTCTACGACCAGAAACTGGCCGCAGAAGTTTCCGGTCAGATAGTATGCAGATCGATGAAACAGCCGAGCTAACACAAGGCGAGATACAGCAAGAGAACTCGACCTATCTCGTCCTCTTCAAGAACATAGACAGTGGGAACTTAGAAGCTACGAAAGAGTTCTTGGACCGAAATCCTGAGGCTTTAACCGCAAGCTTAACCTCTAACGGAGACAGACCAATCCATAAAGCTGTTTTGTCGGGTCACGTGAAGATTGTAGAAGAGATCATAAGACGAATTCACGATCCAGAGCAAGTGTTGAAGATCAAGAACGATAATGGTTACACGGCGCTTACTTATGCTGCGACTGGTGGTATTGTGAGAATTGCAGAGTGTTTGGTGAATAAATGTCCCAGTTTGGTTAGTGTTCGGAACACGAAAGAGCATATACCGATCGTGGTGGCTTCGTTGTACGGTCATAAACATTTGGTTCGGTATCTTTACAATCACACACCTCTCAGTGATCTTGATCCTTGTGATGGGTCAGATGAACACAAGGGAAAGAACGGGGCAATGCTCGTGACTAATTGTATTGTCGATGGACTATATGGTAAGTTCCTATTGAATGATTAATAAATAAATGTTCGTTTATTATTGTTCGTAAGATGTGGCTAATATGGCGCATGTATAAAGGTATTGCTTTGGATCTGATTCAGAGGTATCCTAAGCTGGCTTATACTCGAGACAGCGATAACGATACAGCGATCATAGCGCTTGCTCAAACGCCTAGTGCGTTCCCTAGCGGCACCCATCTTGCGTTTTGGCAACGCTGGCTATATTCTTGTGAGTATACTTAGCTTATGCTTATTAGATGAAGTTCAGTTTTATTAGGCTTTAATTTTGTTGGGATTGTGAGTTATAGATCGTTAAATTAATGGTTTTTCTCTTGAAGGTATTTACATAGAGAAGATTAATAACCCTCATGAAGTTCTGAATCATCATCACCATCAATATAGGAAATTACAAGATCATAATTGGATTCAAGAGAAGCTGAATTACCTCAAATTTCTTTGTAAGCAGTAATAACCATCCCAAATTATTAGCCCTTGTTGTTTATCTTTATCAAATCTTCGATTAAAAACTTTTGACAGTTCCACACATAAGACGTGCATACAAACTGAAGCTAGGACATGCTCAAGCCAAAGAGATACTAGACTGTATCTGCCGAGAAATACCTAAATTTGACCCGACCCAAATGAAGAATGCGGGTCTAAACCAAGCTCTCTTCAAGGCGGTAGAGAATGGTATCGTAGAGTATATCGAAGAAATGATGAGGCATTACCCTGATATCGTTTGGTTCAAAGATAGTTATGGTCTTAACCTCTTCTTCTACGCGGTAAGCCAGAGACAAGAGAAGATCTTTAGCCTCATTTACAATATGGGTGCTAAGAAGAACATCCTCGCTACAGCTTGGGACAAACTCCATAACAATATGCTTCATCATGCTGCCTATCGAGCCCCGGCTTCGCGGTTAAACCTTATTCCTGGTGCAGCTCTTCAGATGCAAAGGGAACTACAATGGTTTAAGGTGATACATCATATAGTTATATATAACTGTTTCTTGCTTCACACGAAACTAAGGTCTACCTGTTTATGTGAACAGAAAACTGGATCTTTTGTAACATCTGAAAGTCTTCTTCCTCGGACCATAATCCTAAGAATCTATTGTTGCTGTCTTGTTTCCAGGAAGTGGAGAGTCTAGTGCAACCGAAGCATCGAAAAATGGTTAACTTGAAGCAGAAGAAAACTCCACATGCTCTGTTTAAAGACCAACACAAGGATCTTGTGGAGCAAGGAGAGAAATGGATGAAAGAAACAGCGACTTCTGGCACAGTCGTCGCCGCTCTAATCACCACAATGATGTTTTCCTCCGCGTTTACTGTCCCCGGAGGTTACGACAGCGAGGGCACTCCTCTCTACATCGGCAAAATATCATTCAAGATCTTCGTAATCTCCGACGCCATCTCTCTCTTCACCTCATGTATGTCTCTCCTCATGTTCCTCGGCATTCTCAAGTCTCGTTATCGTGAAGAGGATTTTCTTCGATCACTTCCGACAAAACTGATCTTGGGTCTTTTGTCTTTGTTTCTCTCGATGGCGACGATGATGGTTTCTTTTGTCGTGACGCTCAAGACTCTGGTTGGAAAGAAAACGACGCCGTGGGTTTCGGCTGAATTTATGTTGCTCGCGGTGATTCCGGTGGGGATGTTCGTTGTTCTTCAGTTTCCGCTGCTACTTGAGATCTTCTGCGCCACTTATTGTCCTAAAGTTTTTGATAAACCTCGCCAGTCTCAGCGAATGTTTAAGCTTTGATCCGAGACTCGAGAGTAATAATGTTCATGATCAAATTATGGCATTCCACTTCACTTGTTATGCTTCGAAACAAAAACATATGAAAAGCCCTTATCAATAGGTTCGATCCTTCAAAATAAGATGTGTTCCAGCATAAATATTTCTCATTCTCTACTCCATATGTAACCATTTGTTATTTTTTGTTGGGCGTCATTCCATATGTACTACCACTAAAAGATTCATATTTTTTTTTAATTATTTACTAGAGTATAAATGTTTACGAAAATAATACTATAATCGGCTGTATAAATTAACGTTGATATTACGCTGAACCAACTCTTTTTTGTCGATTTCAAAAACATTGCGATATTCGTGTTTTCAAATGTCTAGACTTTAACAATCGATTTCTATAAGTTGGCTCTTAATTAATAATTTGCAAACAACTGCTAGGATAATTTTTAATTGTTACTTGTAGTTTCTATTTTTAAAAGACAAAAACAACTATTTGGTGAAGCTTGAAAGTGTTGTTCCTTGGAAAGTAAAGATGTACAAGATACGAAAATACCTTTGCTTGGCTTTGCTTCCAATACAATGCCACTTGTCAACAGCATGTTTATTCGAAAGTCGAAAGTAAGTATATGTGTATGTGCGTAAAGATTATTACTGTCCGAACACAAATGAAGAAACTCATGTTTGGTATTGGAATTTTTATTTTAGATTTGTTACCATATATTTCGAATAAAATAGTTATTAACTTACTATACAATATATTTTGATTTATACTAGCGATGGGTGCAAGGCTCTTATCAAAAGCAAATTTTGATATTTCAAGTCCCCACCGTCCCCTATGTGCAATTTAGCTAATCCTTCAGTCCTCTAATTGACACATCACATGTCCCCTACTTGTCTTTGTCTTTCCGGTATGAAGCTTAGAAGTTAATTAATTAAACCATTTTAATCTCGTACCATTTCTAGGAATTTGTCCATTATTTTTATATAAAGTTCATTAGTTAATTAATTTTAATCTCGTACCATTTCTTAGAGTTTATCAATTATTTTCTTATTTTTTCATCTAAACCACATACTTTTCCCTCACATACGATTTTCTTTGTACTTTATTCAGATTCTGAATTAGTGCGGTTTACTTATTTTCTTAGAAGCGGATATGTGACGATTTTAGTAAGAAAACTGTGAACATTTAATATTTGGTAGAAATTTGGTGTAGTAATTTAACCTCAAATGTTAGAACCCATCCTTTCTAAGAAAACGTATTAATCTACCCAAAAAGACATACTTAGTTAATATTCATATCATACTAATCTATTCTTCCTTGACCAAGTTCCCATCTTCAATATTTGTTTTCTTTTGCCAACGACCAATTCCCTTACAGCATTATATTCTAACCTTTTCATCTTAGATTTTCAAACATAATTCATATATATGCATTATGCAACAAAAAAACATATACTATTTATTTATATACACATCATTCATATATAATTCAGTTGACAGAATACAATATATATGAGCTTATACTGATTAAGCATTAGTTATCTGTATACTAATCTGAGTTAGTTAAACCACAAAATCAAGATTAATATATATAGGGAATAATCAGTAAATAAAAACAAATTCAAAAAACTATAAAGTTTGGTGGAAGCAGTTCTTGAAAGGACCTCCGAACCTTGCATGTAGCAAACTTTGAATCAATGTTTATTGTGCTTACCTGTCTTGTTATGTTGCCTTATCTTCACTTTACTTTTTGCCACCAATGTTTTACACGTTATATATCATTTTTAGTATTATCAATTGATATATCATTTTTAGTACTCCCTCCGTTCTTTGATTTTTTGTTTTGTTTCACAAGTTTGCCCTGTATTATCAATTTGATATATCATTTTTAGTATTATCAATGATCAATTGTTAATAGTAACGGTTGCTTTGTTATTAAAATATGTCACTAATATATTTGGTTATGATTTTAACAAAAAAAAATTTTTGTTATGTTCCAAGTTCCAACAATCCCAAAACTAGAAAATTTTCAATTAATTATTTTAATTGTTAAGTAATCATATGTATTTAAGGATGCATGCGTACATCATTATTATTTTACATAATTCTTTCTTTCCAGCTGTACATGCAAAAACATAAAAATACTTCTCTCCACCACCATATATACTTGAGTTTAATGACGCAACCTTTCATAATTTTTATTTTTGCTTATTCAAAGAGAGTTATTTCTTTAAAATCATCATAATTTTCAATATAAATTATGGCTGTCTTTACAAAGAAATGATCAAAGTTTGGTGGACATATGTCCATCCTAAGAAACTCACAAACTGAAAATGGAGTTTAAACTAAAGTGCTACCATTTTATCCACAATGGAAATCATTTAATATACAAAAATTAAAACATTTTAGAATATTCACGATAACTTTAAACGAGAAAATAAAAAAATATTTATAGCAAACAAAAAAGGTGGGTGTGCAAAATATAATTTTCTTATTTCCTAACAAAAACAAAAATAGAAACAAAAGGAAATTTATGTGACATAAGATGAAGATTAAAAGAGACGTTATGTCTCATCTATATTTGCTCTCTCATCTTCCTTGTCCAATTATACTGTCTCAATCCATCAGTTTTATATGGCAAACTCTCCCGCTGCTGCTGCAGCCACCGCCACAACCGGTGATTCCCGGCGGCGCCTCTCCGCTTCCATGTAAAGTGTACATATTACCCTCTAACCATCCATATAAACTGATTAACAAAATCGTCTAATTTTTTTGTTTTCGTGTGGTCTAATTAAACAGAGAAGCAATATGCAAGAGGAGATTCCGGAGAAATAGCAAAGGCGGTGGTAGATCGGATATGGTGAAACCGTTTAACATCATAAATTTTCAGACACAAGACAAAAACATTAGTTGTTGTTGTTGCAGCAAGTTTCAGATCGTGAAGCTTCTCTTGTTTATCCTTCTTTCTGCAACTCTCTTCACCATCATCTATTCCCCTGAAGCTTATCATCATTCTCTTTCCCACTCTTCTTCTCGGTAAATCTTTTTTCTTTTCCCATCGCCAAAACTAACATTCTGGACCTCAAATTTTTCAAATGCAAAATTTTACGTTTGCGTCTATGTGTTATAAACTTATAATATATATATATTTTGAATTTAGATGGTTATGGAGAAGACAAGATCCACGTTATGTCTCGGACTTGGACATTAACTGGGACGATGTGACCAAAACCCTTGAGAGCGTCGAAGAAGGTCGTACAATTGGTGTCTTAAATTTCGATTTGAACGAGATCCGACGGTGGAGAGAGGTAGCCAAGACTAAGGAAAATGATGATGAAGAAAACGTCGTCATATTGAATCTAGACTACGCGGACAAGAATGTGACTTGGGACGCACTCTACCCAGAGTGGATTGATGAGGAGCAAGAAACAGAGGTCCCTGTTTGTCCTAATCTTCCGAAGATTAAAGTACCTACAAGAAGACTCGATCTGATCGTAGTGAAGCTTCCTTGTCGGAAAGAAGGGAATTGGTCGAGAGACGTCGGGAGATTGCATCTGCAGCTCGCAGCTGCAACGGTGGCGGCTTCAGCGAAAGGGTTTTTCAGGGGACACGTGTTATTTGTCTCTAGATGCTTCCCGATTCCGAATATTTTCCGGTGTAAGGATCTTGTGTCTCGGAGAGGCGATGTTTGGTTGTATAAACCTAATCTTGATACGTTAAGAGACAAGCTTCAGCTTCCTGTAGGTTCTTGCGAGCTCTCTCTTCCTCTCGGCATCAAAGGTGAAAAAGGAATCCCAAAATTACTTATTTAGATATGAAAATCTTCACTAAGTTAACAATTTTCTTATTTGGATTTTACAGAGAGACCAAGCTTAGGAAACCCTAAAAGAGAAGCTTACGCAACAATTCTTCATTCCGCTCACGTTTACGTGTGTGGAGCAATCGCAGCGGCTCAGAGCATAAGACAATCCGGTTCGACTAGAGACCTCGTGATCCTCGTCGATGACAACATCAGCGGTTATCACCGCAGTGGACTTGAAGCCGCAGGTTGGCAAATCCGGACGATACAGAGGATTCGAAACCCTAAAGCAGAGAGGGATGCTTACAACGAGTGGAATTACAGCAAATTCCGGCTATGGCAGCTGACTGATTACGAAAAAATCATATTCATAGACGCAGATCTCTTAATCTTGAGAAACATCGATTTCCTGTTCTCTATGCCTGAGATCTCAGCTACAGGAAACAATGGAACTCTTTTTAACTCGGGAGTTATGGTGATCGAACCTTGCAACTGTACGTTTCAGCTTTTGATGGAACACATAAACGAGATCGAGTCTTACAACGGTGGAGATCAAGGTTACTTGAACGAGGTATTCACATGGTGGCATCGGATTCCGAAACATATGAATTTCTTGAAGCATTTTTGGGTTGGGGATGAAGATGACGTGAAACGCAAGAAAACAGAGCTTTTTGGAGCAGAGCCTCCTGTTCTTTATGTTCTTCATTACCTAGGAATGAAGCCGTGGTTATGCTACCGTGACTACGACTGTAACTTTAACTCCGACATTTTCGTTGAGTTTGCTTCCGATATCGCTCACCGACGGTGGTGGATGGTCCACGACGCCATGCCACAGGTGATTTCACTTTATCCTTAAAACTATAATTGAATTCAAAAGCACATAATTTTCCAATGTTATGATCAATGTTCAAATTATTAGTAGGAGTTAATCATACTTTGAGAGACTGCTTAGCATTTAGATAGATTAATTTCGTAAATGTAAATTTCAAAATGAAGTAAAGTAATTAAAAACTACCAACTGCCGAAGTTTAAATAAATAATTTGAATTGACCTACAATTATATGAAAATCTTGGCGGGTTAATAAAATTAGGATGCTAGGTTCGTAGGCACCAAGATTTTGTTTGCACACATTAGTTTATTTTTTGTTTTTTATGAAAATACTAATTTACAGAATTTTTAGAACTAATAATGATGATAATTGTGATAATATTGTAGGAACTTCACCAATTTTGTTACTTGCGTTCCAAGCAAAAGGCTCAGCTGGAATATGATCGCCGGCAAGCCAAGGCCGCGAATTATGCCGACGGTCACTGGAAGATAAGAGTAAAGGATCCGAGATTGAAGATTTGCATCGATAAATTGTGTAATTGGAAAAGTATGTTGCGGCATTGGGGCGAATCAAATTGGACTGACTACGAGTCTTTTGTTCCCACCCCACCGGCCATGGCCGCCGTCCGGAGATCGCCTCTATCCGGTCATAACTTGTGACGCAATAATTATACATATTGGAACTTCATGAGTTTGTTTTTTTATCATTTGTTGCTGCGAGCTTAGGTAAATATCAGTTGTGTAACTAATTTTTCCCCTATAGTTTTTTTTTTTTTCAGTTGGAATAAAACATTTTTCTTCTGCAGTTTAACAATAAGATGAAACACACGCATGTTATTTGATGAGCAATTAACATACAAGAAATTTAAAATTAAAATTAAAATTTTGTAAAATTCAAATAATTTATACAAAATGATAAATTACAGTCATGTATCTAATAAAAAAAAAACTCATATTAATTGATGTAACTACATCATATATAAACTTTCTAAAATACCCAATTTAGTCGGATCGTTGTGTAGAATGTATAGTTGTATACATTATTCAGTTAAAACTCCTAATATTATTCTATGTATGTAGTCTACGTATGAAAGCATGTGTAATGATTTCCTTATTATTAACCAAAAAGGCAAAGTTTTCCTTATCGAATCTACACCCTCGTTTAACATAAAAATTGATTTAAAAGGAAAACATTATATCAATAAAGGAAATGAAATATTTACAGCTATCATTGTAAATATTTCGTCATTAATTACCGAGAGAAAAAGAGAGGTTACCAAAAAAATGGAAATCTCGAACTAAGATATTTATATATTCGCAAACAATGATCACAAGTCTTCTTCATTCAATTCACAGAACAAATAAATAACATAACAATGGCTTCTTCTTCGTCCTTTTCACTTTCGTCTTCATCACCGACGACGAATATGAAAACCACTAAATTTTCCGGATTTCAACAAACCCTCTCCAAACAACCTAATTCTTCTTCTTCGACTTCTTCTTCGAAAGCTACAAGCTTAATTAAAAGACAAGATACTGTCTTTAAGAAAGCTTACGAGCTTTCAGTTCTCTGTGGAATCGAAGTCTGCGTCATCTGTTACGGCTCAGACGGAAAGCTTAAAACGTGGCCTGAAGACAGAGAGAAGGTCAAAGACATTGCTCGAAGGTACAGCGAATTAAGCGAGACTAAACGACACAAAAGAAGCGTTGATCTTCACGAGTTTCTCGAGAAGATCAATAAGGATGATGCCAGAAAGACCAATAAGGATGGTTCCAAGAAGAAGAAGAAGAAAGTGAGATTTGAATCCAAAGTCAAGTGTCTAGTTTGGGACCCGAGGTTTGATACTTACTCTGTGGAGCAACTCACGAAACTGGTCCAATCCTTGGAAGTTAACCTAACCAGGCTCCAACATAGATTTGGCGCTGTTGTAGAAGCTCAGGGACAGAGGAAGATACAGAACACGTACATGGCTAATCAAGAACTGATGATGACTAGTCCGATGAATCATCCTCAACAACAACATACAAACCAGGTTTCAATGTATCTGTTTAACCATGGAAACGGTACTTTTTCGCAAATCCCGGTCTCTGCGTCAGCTTTGAACCAAGCGCAATCTCTAGCTCCAATTCCGCCTGCACTGAGGGTTTACCCGCATTCGAATATGGGAAATTACTCGTGGTCGCTTGGGGTACAAGAAACTGGGATCAATGGGTTTCAAAACATGAACATGTTTAACTACAACAACAACATTAACAGCGTTAATGATTTATCAACAGAGATCGGGCAGAATTCCAAAGTGGAAAGTTACCCTGGCTTTCTTGGGGTGCAAGAAAATGGAATCAATGGGTTTGGGAACACTAACATGGACAGCAATGTCGAAGATTATTTAAGGTTACTTGGAGTGGAAGAAAGTGGGACTAACGGATTGCAGAACATGGACACGAACATGTACAACAACAACAGCTATAATGCTAATGGTCTTTCGCATCAGCTTGTTCAATATCCGACACAAACAACAGTACCGGGTTTTCAATTTGGATCAGTCCAGAAACAGTATTAGGTCTCTCACAATCTCAATTATAACTATTTTTGTTGTTGTTTTTAATCTACCTTATAACTAAGAAGCATATATTCATATATTTTGATTAGTGCAATTATGAGTTTGAGACATTTACCAATCTCTGTGTGTTTTCAATTGTGTCTGATTAATCGCTAAATGTAATGTGACTAAGGATGTTTTGTGACTATTGTCTGTTTCCATAGATGACTCTTTTGAGAACTTTATTACTTTCGTTAATGTCTGCTGAATAAAGAAACCTATGTCAAGCATTTAAGTTTTATGATCAGAAATTATTTAGTTAGTAATCTCTCTCCAATCATCTGTTGCATAAATAAAGTTAAAAGTTCAAAACTAGAATGAAATGAAAAATGGAAAAAAGTACAGAAGATCGAAGCTAAGTAATAAAGTGTTGTTGTTGGGCTTGTTTAAGAAGTAACCAAACGGCTGAGATTAAAAGGTTTTAAATCAACGGTTGGATTTGAACCGAAAAGTACTTTACCTTCTAAGTGGGCCCTATTAACACAGAGCAAAATCTTAGCGAAATAATTGTAGACTTGTGTTTTTTTTCTCTTTCTTTCTAATTTGTTGTTGAAGGTGTACTTCTCCAAATAAAGGAAAAAAGACCTAAGAACTCTGAAATTCGAAGATTTAAACTCGTTGTCTGTCTTCTTCTACTTGTCTTCTTCGTATATCATACATTAGAGCAGTCTCTTACTTGTCTAAAAATCCTAGAATCGAAGAAGCTTCACTTATAATAATTAAGTGTCGGCTATTTGTCAAGAGGAGAAGAAGCTTGGTGTTAGGGTTTATCTCTGTGTTGGTGATGAAGAGCCTTATTCGAATTCAAGTCAGTGATGTTTCTCTTCTTGTCTAATTCTGATTTTAAAGTTCTTTGTTTATTCTCTTCGAAAAATTTGTGTATTAAGCTCCAATTAGGTACAATTTTAATCTTGGTTTTGTTTTTTTTTTTTTTTTTTTTTTTTTTGTTAAGCTACGCATTAGTTTTACGCTCAATTTATGTTCTGTTAGAATTGGTACCAATTTCAGTGTAGGGTCAATTCTTCTACTTGTTGTGTACTTCCACGATTAGGCGTCTTCACTTATTTATCAATCTTTTCAATTTTGCAAGACAAAGATTTTGTTGTTCTTGGATTTTGAGTTTAAGGTTAAATTACTGGTGGATTATATTTGCTAGGAATGGTTTCATTGTTGCTATATTAAAGTTGAGCAAACTATTATGTGTGACAAAGAAATTGAATGGTGCTTTTAAGCAACTTGATGTATATTAGAATCATATCCACTTCGTTTTTTTTTTTCCTTATGTCACAACAACAGAAGTTTCCACTTAATATATAGTTTAAAATTTGTAGTTGTAAGGTTTTCATCTCTTTATAAACTTGAAACTTATTTTCTGCAGATCTTCTTTTGATATCTGGTGGTACTAGTTTGCGAGCTTTAGGGGGATGGAAATGAGTGGTTTGAGAAGAAAACGTGTTTCAAAGTGGGACTCTAAGGAAGACACACATCCTCATCATCATTCTATCGTAAACACAAATATGGTTGCTTATTACCGCGACAAAGAGCTTGATCCTGTCCGGTTCAATGCAGAGAGTAATGGTGAAGCTACGACTAGAAGCAGAGTTTCACAGAATAAAGATAACAGTAATTATTCTGAACATGATGAAACTAGGCAACAATTTTTCCATAGGTTAGTCTTAAGAGTTGTTACAATAATAAGTAAAAAGTAGAGATTCTTGTTTATTTGTTCTTGATTTCTTACTTTTTACGTCTCTTTAATGTTTCTAGGAGTGGAAGTAGAAGTAATAGCAGGAGTAGAAGCCGTAGCAGAAGCCCAGTCTATAGAGCTAGACGAGATACAGGAACTTATGACAGACACAAGACCAGAACACGAGGTTTCAATAAGAGAGGCAGTGATCATCATTTTGATCAAAATGGTTGGGAAGATAAACTTAGAAAGCCAAGAGAGACAAAGTATCACACCGATGATTTCAGAGAACAAACGATGATGAAAGGTGCGAGGTCTTCTGACTATGATACTGATAATCCCGAGGATAATTCGAGAAGGGAGCTTTTACATGACAACGTTTCAGACCCGAGATTGAGAAGGCACAGAAGCGAAATGAGGGAAGGTGATGGTGAAGGAGAGTTTCATAGGAGTTCGAATATTCCGTGCAAGTTCTTCGCAGCAGGTTTCTGTCGTAATGGCAAGTATTGCAGGTTTTCTCATCATGGTGGTGCTGATAGAAAGCAGCCTCAAGACAACAAATTTTATAGACAGGAAAATCACAATCATAATAAATGGAATGATGTTGAAAGATTGGATAATGGAAGATTAGGTGGGATCGAAGTTTCTCGTGCCAGTAAGGGAGTTTCTAAATGTAAAGGGAATGATAGTAGCTGGATTGATGACATGGAGATGTCTCCTGATTGGAATTATGGAGATCAATCTTTAAAGAACCCTGTGAAGGCAGAGCATATTGGTCACAGTTCACAGTCTCAAGTTCTTAAAGATGTTTCGATTACTAATTATGATCAAAGAAGTAGTGGTATGTTTTCACATGGTGACAAAACTATAGCTGCATCGCATCAGAAGTATAGTAACCCAGTGAACATCGCTCAGAATCATAATTTATTGCCATACCAAAGCTCACTAACAGCTGGAGGAAGTCAACAAGTGTTAACTGCTGCTGCTGTGGATTTCCCTGTAGACTCGAACTTGAGTAATCTTGAGAGTGGGAAATTGTATCAAAATAATCATCACTCAACAGTGGAGAAACCTGTTTTGGTCCAAAACACTGTGAGAAGGGAACAAATGGATAAGATTACCAACATCTCAGCAACTATAGCGCAATTTCTTGCAAATGGGCAGCCCATTTCAGAGATTAAACAGGCATTGCAGATGCCACTGCATTCAGAATCTTCCGTGGCTGTTCAACCAAATCAAGCTACTATCGTGTTGCATACTCAAACTAACTCCATGAGTAGTAATCCTCCAAATCAGCTATTGGGACTTGGGACGAGCACTGGCGCGGCAGGAGTCCCAGCGGTTACTGTATCACATGTAAGCAATGTCAATGAGATTCATCAACTAGCGCTAAATCCCGAGGAAAACGGTGACAAGAAGACTGATGAAGCTGGTAAAGAAGAAGAGGTTAAGAAAACTGGAGAGGACACGAATGATGCTGAGAACATCGTAGATGAAGATGAAGATGGGAGTGACGAAGAAAACAAGAAAGGGAAAGAAGACTCGAAAGGAATGCGAGCGTTTAAGTTTGCGCTTGTAGAGGTTGTTAAGGAGCTTCTAAAACCAGCTTGGAAAGAAGGTAAGATGAACAAAGATGGTTACAAAAACATAGTTAAGAAAGTAGTTGAGAAAGTGATTGTTACAATGCAAAGTGGAAACATTCCTCAAACACAAGAGAAGATTGATCATTATCTATCCGCTTCCAAACCAAAGCTTACCAAGCTCGTTCAGGTTTTTTCATTACCTTATGCTTTCTTTCTTAAAACTTGATCTTTCTTCAAACACTGTTTCTAACAATTGTTTTGTTTCTGTTTTCAACTCCAGGCGTATATCAGCAAAATCAAGAAGACCTAATTTGAATATGACCCCCATTACAATTTCATCTCTTTTAATCATCATAGAGCTTGAGAACTGCAGTAGAAAATGTTTTAATCTATATTCTTTACCTGCCTTGTCGTTTAAGGAAGATAAGAAGATCAGGTGAGTCTCTGTTGTCCTCATTAATTTCAGATCTGTAGATATACCATAGAAAGATTTTGTCTTCATTTTTTTTTTCTTTTTCTTTTTTTTACATAATGATATTGATTCCAGTCTGATAGACCAAGATTGTGTTTTTGACTTAGAACCAATTTCAGTGATCCTCATCTCTTTGTGACACTGCTGATTTTTGTCTTTTGAGTTTTGCTTATGGCTGTTCTCAAAAACAAACTACTATAGTTGAAAGAAAACGCCTGAAAATGTAACTTATCAAATTAAAATGGGAATTGTTCAAACTTAAGCAAATTGGATACTGTTGAGTGCGATTGGTCTTTTAACCGGTTTAGACCGGATTGTACCGTTTCTCCCGCCATTAACTCTTCTCTTCTCTAAAATTTTTCTGGGAAATATAATTTTTTTTGGGAATTTGGTAAGAAATAAAAAAATTGGGATCTCTTCTTCGTAGTGACTGATTGATATTTCTGAAACGGAGATGGCTTCGTCCACATCTAAAACCCTAATGGACTTTTTCCAACCTGCCAAACGTCTCAAAGCTTCTCCTTCTTCTTCTTCTTCTTCTTCCTCTTTCCCCGCCGTCTCCGTCGCCGGTGAATCCCGCGGTTTAATTTCTTCCGCAAGCTCGCCGCCTCGTGTAACCGTTACCAGTTCTGTCGCCGATGACTCGTCTGGCCTTACACACGAACAGATCGCTCGCTCCGAGTTCAACAAGTTCGTCGCCAAGTCCAAGCGAAACCTCGCCGTCTGTTCCGACAAGGTCACAAAAGCTAAAGGTTCGTTTTTCTCTCTCTTTACTTCATTTACAGTCTCCTTAAGAGTATTCACGAGCTGGAAAATGAGAAACTTTTTAAGATTTTGAATTAATTTTTGGATGGAAAATGTAGCTGACGGAAGCTGCTACGTGCCGTTGAGTGAGCTCTTAGTAGAAGAATCATGGCTTAAAGCTCTTCCTGGAGAATTGCATAAATCTTACGCCAAAACTCTTTCTGATTTCCTTGAACGTGAGATCATCGCTGACTCTAGAAGCCCTCCAATTTATCCGCCACAGCACTTGATTTTCAATGCCCTTAATACAACTCCATTTGATCGAGTCAAAGCTGTCATTATCGGACAGGTACATCATTTTGGAATGAGACATTGGTTTCTTGGAGTGAGTTTATGATTTAACAAGTTATAACTCTGTTTGATTAGGATCCTTACCATGGACCTGGTCAAGCTATGGGTTTGTCCTTCTCTGTACCTGAAGGAGAAAAGCTTCCTTCTAGTCTGTTGAACATATTTAAGGAGCTTCACAAAGATGTTGGCTGTTCCATCCCACGTCACGGTAATCTACAGAAATGGGCTGTGCAGGTAAATGGAGTTTTTGTTATGGTCTCTCTACTTTTATCTGTTCCACAAATAACAATATCAACCAAATTCACTTGACTTTCTTTTCCTATAGGGTGTTTTGCTGCTGAACGCTGTTCTTACAGGTAATGGTCTCACAATTATGTCTTCAAGGTTACAATATCTTTATGGTTATCTTGTCTTCTGTTTCAGT
This sequence comes from Cardamine resedifolia, assembly GCA_014578085.1. Classification (NCBI taxonomy): domain Eukaryota; kingdom Viridiplantae; phylum Streptophyta; class Magnoliopsida; order Brassicales; family Brassicaceae; genus Cardamine; species Cardamine resedifolia. Next base: position 94,209 of record VBRH01000147.1, read on the forward strand.
AAGGAGTAAACAGCCTAACTCACATGCTAAGAAAGGATGGGAACAATTCACTGATGCTGTTATTCAAAGCATCTCACAGCAGAAGGAAGGTGTTGTCTTTCTCCTCTGGGGAAGATACGCTCAAGAGAAATCCAAGTAGGTTTGGTTTTATGAATTTGATACAGCTGATGAGAAGATTCTCTTTTCCACTTCCAAAACATTACAACCTCTTACAATTGTAGATTTTGCAGCCTAAGCATCTTCATTGTTTATCTTGTATGAATACAGGTTGATAGATGCGACTAAACATCATATACTCACAGCAGCTCATCCATCTGGTTTGTCGGCGAATAGAGGCTTCTTCAATTGCAGGTTAGCACCATTTATTTTTTGTCCTGTCTATACGCATGGACAATGTAACCAATTTCCGTGAGTGTGCAAGACATGACATGACCTCTGCGTATTGTGCTTATGTTGTCCCAACTACTGGATTAACATTGATGTTCCACCTTTGGACAGGCATTTCTCTCGAGCAAACCAGCTACTCGAGCAAATGGGGATTTCTCCCATAGACTGGCAACTTTAACTTTTTCTCCGCAGTCTTAAGGCCAAGACGAAGTATGATTGTTTTCGGGAAGCCTACCTGTTTTTGCAGTTTCTTTTGGCGGGTAAAGCTTGAAGCTTTTAACAGTTCTAATGCCTTCTTTTGTGAATTATGTTATCACGGAACCCTAGACAACTAGCATAGGCTCAGTATGGATCCGAGTATGGCTCAGTAGTGGCAAACTCTCTTCATTTTCTAGTCTTTGAAGAACATTGAGTATTTATGTTACCGCTGCTTAATTGTTTTCATGGTGGGACAAGTTAGAAAGTATGGAAAGTGCATGAAAGAAAATCAGAAGCTTTTAAGAGATTGAGCTGCATAGAAACCACAGTATTAAAGAAAATTATCTATATCTATAGTCAATGATGAGTGCTCAAAGAATTTTCTATGAAACCCCTTTGATAATGGTATTCATGTTATGAAAAAACAAAAATTTACAATCTTGAAACAAAATTTATAGGAGCAGTTGCTCCTATATTCTATGATCACGAATTTTCACAAACAAGGTACAAAATCTGCATTACCTGTCAGCTCCGAGCATGATTAATGTTTTAGAATTGACCAAAACAACCTCCAAATGTTGCAGGAGGGAAACAAAAAGATCTAATTTGGCTCATATCCTCTTCTTCTTCTTCTTCTTCTTCTTCTCATGTCTTATGTTTCTTCCTCAAGTTCCTTATGGTTGGCAAGTGCCTTTCAATTGAATGTGGACACCCAAAAAATGTCAAAAGATTCCGGCAGCTCTTTTCACTATCTTCTTCTCTTCCTTGCGAACTTAAATGGCTTAAGTAAGTCTTGCCTTCATAGATGTAGCTAAGCTGTTGCCACAGCAAAACACTTAGCCCAATTGCCACAGAAACACTCGCCACAAAGAGGTAAACTAGAACAAGGCCTCGAACAGAGATGAAGATAGCGTTGGCTATGTAAGCAAGAGTAATATTCTTCACCGCTCTCAGAATCGATAAAGTATTACCACCCACCACATCAGATGCATACACAGCTCTATTTTCCAGAGGTGGCAAGATATGAATCAAGGAATACACACACATACCAGCAGCGTAGATTGTGCTAATGACGGCTGAGATAAGGAATGCTATGAAGTGTTTGTGATTCCCCGCACCAACACAGTTCCCAATCTACAAAAACAACACAAGGAGGATGATTAGAGTTAAGCACTTTACCAGTAAATAAGGACACTGAGGTTTAAGGTATTGATAAACAAGTCTAGTATCCGAGGATTCTATGATTGGGGAAGATTAGACGATTTTATGAAATGGAATGATAAACTTGGTACAAGTCTATGTGGTTTATCTAAATGCTAAACTCAAAAAGTAATCATCAATTTGCCCATCACCACACAACATATTCTCAAAAAGCCATTCTTATATTCAGCTCTATGTGAAACTAATAACTAAAGAAAAACCTGCAAAAGCCATGGGACTTACAAAGGGGCAATGGTGATCCATGTCCAAGACACACATGCCACATGTGCGGCAGTGATGGGTTCTAGGTGACTTGGGCTTCGAGCAGTAATGACAAAATGTATAGTTGTTAAGTGCGCCGTTCCCTACTCCAGGGTGTGTTCCGTAAAGAATATTTGTTGGTCTCCCGGGGCATTTGAAAGCAACAAGTGTGAATGTTGAGAGCGTTGATATCGCCAGAGACACTGTTGTAAGAGAATGGAAAATTCCGCAAGCCAAGCTGATTGAAAACACGACAGGATACGCAGCCCAAATCCCACCACCTGCAGTTATTTCCAAAAGAGTATATTTAACAGGGAAATGAAATATAATGTTTAAATTATGTTATTCTAGGGTAATTTAGAGGAACTTACATATCACAAAGAGCATAAAAACAGCAAGAATAACAACAAAACACCGGTCACGGATACGTCGCAACCCAAATCTTTTGGTTTCAAGTTTGACTGGATTCTGATTTGTGATTGCACCACACCAACCACACTTAAAAACAGGCGCATATGTTGGAAGAACAAGGTTTAGTCCACAGCCCCAACAAACTGCTTCATATTCCTCATTTATGGTTGTAACAAAACTCCCCTAGAGAAAAAAAAGAAGAAGCAAACAGTTAGATTTGTTACGGTTTATCACTATCTCACAATTCCATCTTTCAAACCTATGCAAGAGAACAAATCCCACTATGTAAGGGTCTCTCTACTAGCGAATGAACATTAACAATTTAACACTAACACAACCCAGCTTCATGATTGCCTAAACTCTGTTATGTGCTCTGAAGATTTCTCTATCAGATACCGATGATTGTGAAGCTAAAAATCTTTCCTTTCTTTCCCATTCATGAAAATAAAAAGCTCCAACAAAAAAGGATTTGTATGACACATAAGATGGCAGATTTGATGAGATTTGCACTCTTTGTCCTGCATTTTCCAATTAAATAATCTGCAACTAGTTTACAAGACCTTCATAAGCTTTTTCCAAAATCCATAGTGTGAGAGCATACAGCTTGATCTTCTAAATAAGCAAAACAAGCAACACGAACTATATGTGGAAACTAGCCAAAAGTTCCAAGATTGTATTCATACACTCAGGCATAACTAGATGAAATCTATAAGTCAAACGCACCGTGAAGATGAGTCAGAGAGAGAGAGAAGGATCCACTAACCTGGGAAGACTCTTCCATATTCCCAGAAGATTGATGAGAGTTGAAAAATCACGAACTCAATGAAAACCCAAAAGCTCTGGTTGATTGAAATCAAAAGAATCAACCCAAAACCACTAGCTTTGAATAAGCAGTATCAATTACATCAATCATCTGCTAATCAGAGATATTAGATTAAATAGGCTAATCGATGAAGCACGTTTCTCTCAGAATATTCGAAATCTCTAGTCTTGGGCTATGAGCTCCCTTAAAGCTATGGTCTTTGCACAAAGATCTGATAGATTGCTGCCAGATTTATCCAGTTTTTGCATCCACAATTGCTTGACCACGACACAAGGTATCAGATTCTTCACAAGTTTTTAGGGTTGACCGTCTTTGTATTTCACATCTAAACAAATTGAGAAATTCAAAGGCCTTCTCTTCTCTCCCCCTCTAACTCTACCAAATGCCACCGTTGATGACGGCGATGGAGATAGTGGAGGCCGGAAATTTTTGATCGGAAGTAAGGAAGAAGAGAAGCTTGAAGAACAGAGCGGCGAAAAATGATTTAATTGCATCTCTCTCCCATCATTTTTATTCTTATGTTGGTCCCTTCTATAATGTATTTTTTAAAAATAATATTTTAGCAGTGTGTAATAACATTTCACCAAAAAAAAAGAAAAAAAAAAAAGAAAGAAAAACATGTAATTTGATAAAGCTTGGGAGTCAAGTGTCTGAGCAATAAAAGAAAATGGAAAGTTATTATTAACCTGTGACGTGGACGGTTCAGATTAAATCTCATGCTTAACGAAAAAAGGAAAAAAAGAAAAGAAAAAGACCGACTCTTTACATGCCCAAAATCAGAACCAAAGATCTATAAATACAAAAAAATAAATCCCCTTGAGAAAGTTAAAATCCCTAAAAGCAGAATCTCTGGAAAAACCTAGCAGCCTCAGCTTTACTCAAGAGTTATAATGGTCAAGACATCCTCCACAAAAGTAGTCGTCTTTTTCCTTTTACTTCTTCTTCTTTTTTTTCGTCTTCTCTCACTCTGTTTTGTGAGTGTTAATATAAATGCAACTCTGTTTTTTTTTTTTTGGGGGTTTTCCAGGTCGAAGCAGCTCCTATTTCAACGATGAAGAAGCCATTGAAGAAAAGTAACAATTTTTTTTTTTTTTATTGTAGCTGGTTCTTGGATTTAACTCTAGCTCTGTAATTTTTTTTTATTTTTTTGGTTTTCAACTCGATTTTTACTTTGTTTAGGTAAGAGAGAAGCGGAAGATGATATGGACATTCCAAAGAAGCAGAAGAAAGAGTTGATTGCTTCTGTTCACAAGGAGAAAGCTTTACCGAAGAATGTTGACTCATCAGATTCTGAGGAAGAGGACAAGGTATATATGACTTCGATCTCCAAGTTAATTTGTTTAGAGCAATGTAATCACTTTAGTTAAGTTGAGTTTAAGTTATGTACAATGTTCTGTCTATACTCATCTTGTCCCTTCAATTTACTTATTAGACTGAGAAAACGATGACTCATCTTCTGAAGAAGAATATTTGGAAGAATCTAGTTTATATACTTCCTTAAAAGTCTTTTTCTCACCTGTGTGCCAAATACCTTTTAATTTTAAAAATAATATTAGGAAATTACTCCAATCAAGAAGTCTATTGCTACAGCAGAGAGCAGCAGTTCGTCTGATGAATCATCGGATGAGGTAGGAGTTGCAACAAAAACATTCTCTCATTGTTAAAGCAGTGTCACATGGTTTCTTTACAAATGATTCGTCACATAATTAGGAACCTGCCCCTGCGAAGAAGCAACCAGCATCTCTTAAGAAGGCCAAGGCAGAGAACATCTCAGAGGATGAATCTTCTTCAGATGAGGTTTGTGTTGCTTCATCTTCACACATTAGCTCATTGTTAGAGGAATGTCGTATACTTAGTTTGAAATTTCGTTTTTCTAAACATAACTAGGAACCAGCCCCTGCAAAGAAGCAACCAACAGTTGTAAAACAAGCCAAGGCAGAAAGCTCCTCATCTGAGGATGAATCATCATCTTCAGACGAGGTAAAAACCGCAGCATCTGTACATGTTTCCTCGATGATAAATGTCGTAAGCTTAATTTTGAAATGTGTTTTGATGAAAATATAATTAGGAAACTGCCCCTGCAAAGAAGAAGCCAACAGTTGTTACTGAAGCCAAGGCAGATAAAAGTTCATCAGAGGATGAATCCTCAGAAGACGAAGTAAGAATTGCGTTATACATGTTAGCTCAATGTTAGCAGAATATCATGTTCTTACTATGAAATTCGTTTTTTTTTTTTTTAACAAAACCTAATTAGGAACCCACACCTGCCAAGAAACAACCAATAGTTGTTAAGAATGCCAAACTAGCTGAAAAAGATTCTTCATTCTCAGAGGAAGATTCTGATGATGAGGTTTGTTTTGACACAGTTTCTGTTTCTTCATGTACTTTATTAAACATGATCTTTTCCGTGTCTTTTTATTTGTTATTTCTCAAGATTTGCCTCTTTTAAAGGATTTGTGATAGTTTTATAGTCCATATTATTGCCTCTCTTGCAGGAAAGTGATGATGAAAAACCTCCTACGAAGAAGGTAGTTTATGCTCTTCCAATTCCACAAGTTTTTAATTATTTTTTTTTGGTACAGAAGTGCTAATTAAATTGTTTTGCAGGCTAAAGTTGCAGTAACAAAAACTTGTAAACAAGAAAGCTCAAGTGATGAATCTGATAAGGAGGAGAGTGAAGATGAGAAAGTAACCCCAAAGAAGAAGGTGCGAATAACGTTGCTACTTTTTTCTATATTTTCCTTAGGAATGATAAGTCTAATATAGAATGTACTTGCTAGTGTTTGATAAAAACTCTTTGTCCCATCTTTTAATCGAAACCAGGATTCTGATATTGAAATGGTGGAGGCAGAGCAGAAACCAATTGCAAAGCAGGTAAAATCTCTATCCACTAAATTTTTGTTATGATTATTTTTTGGTTATCATGTTTTATGTAATGTCTTTTTATATTATAGCGGAAGACACCAACCACACAGACTCAGGGAGGATCAAAGACTCTATTTGTTGGAAATCTTTCCTATAACGTTGAGAGATCTGACGTGTAAGTACATAAACATGTTTTCTTGTTTCTTCCAAGAAAATGTTGGTGGTCTGATATTTATAACCCATGTACAGAGAGAATTTCTTCAAAGAAGTTGTCGATGTTAGATTTACTTCAGATGAAGATGGCAAGTTTAAGGGATATGGGCATGTTGAATTTGCTACTGCAGAAGCTGCTCAGAAGGTAAGTTCGTATCAGAATCTTGGAATCATTAAAGTGGTATTGGAATTACAATGATGATTGGATCTATTTTGGATGTTTTGAATGTAGGGATTGGAACTGAACCGTACATCATTACTAGGCCGTGAGGTTCGGCTTGATTTTGCTCGTGAGAAGGCTGCATTCAATACTCCACGAAGCAGGTACTTTTCTTACTTGGCATAGGAAGCATGTTTTGAAAGTTTATTGTTTTCCATGCTAATATCGGGAATATTTGCAGCAACGCTCGTAACTACCAGAGCGGTGAAAAAGGAGTTGGAAGCCAAAGTAAAACGATTTTTGTTAAAGGATTCGACACTTCTTTTGGCGAAGATGAAGTAAAATTCTCGATCTCAACTTTCTTTAAACCAATGCTAGTATAGTTATGTGTGTAAGTCTATGATGCAAACAACAATAGTAATCTGTTGTGAACATGATCAGATCAAGAGTGACTTGAGAGCTCATTTTGGTGCTTGTGGGGAGGTATCAAGGATTGTTCTTCCAACAGATCATGAGAGTGGTGTTATCAAAGGGTTTGCAACTCTTCTTTCTCGTGTTGGTGAATGATGATGGTGATGATGATGATAATGGATACTCATGGAAGAGAGATTTTTTACCCTAATTCTTTCAGGATTGCTTTCATAGATTTGAAGGATGGATACGATAAGGCATTGAAACTGAGGGGAAGTGAAATTAGAGGACGGAAGGTAGATGTGAGAGAGGCTAAACCAAGAGGAAATAGTGGTGATGATAGTGCTGTTGGTTTCTCAAATAACAAACGTGGAAGGGGACCTCGTGGCCGTGACTCAAATAGAGGAGTAAGAGGACCTCGTGGCCGTTCCCAAGGTAGAGGACCTCCTGGCCGTGGACCCAGCAAACCAAGTTTAATTGCATCAGCACAAGGTTTGTTTCTTCTTTCCCTCTTTCATTTTTTTTCTTTTTTCTTTGTGCATTGTAGAATCGGTTTCTTATAAACCTGTATTTGTATGGTCTTTGCAGGGAAGAAGACTGTCGTTAAAGATGATGAGTAAAAAGCTTTTTGTTGGAGAGAGGGCTCTTGTTTTTCTTCTTTCTGTTAACGTTTTTGGCCGAGTTTCTAATTTTTTTTTAGATAGTTTATTTTGTTGTCTATTGAGCAAAACAACAAGCTTTATATGATGAATTACTCTTTTTAAGATGTTAAGATTTATTGTAGTTTTTTCTCAACTTAGAGCGGTTTGCTGGCTCAAATTTTGAATACAAGAAGCTTATAAAAAATGAGTTTTTCCACTTGGTAGGTTTATTAATATTTTGATTTTGTTTTTTATGCGTGTATTGAAATATATCTTTGGCGATTCTTACTTCCTCCTATTGATTAACTAAAAAGAATAAAAAACCAATAAATATAAAACACAATATCGTGAAAAGGACAGATAATTTAAAAGTTTGTGCAGCTATGATGGCTGCTCTTTACTAGTTACAAAACTCTGTAACAGCATTTGTTGCTGCTATAAGATGTGAGCTCTCTTGTCTCGTTCCATTATTTTCGTCACACAATGTTAAAATCTCTTTGTTTATCTTCTCATATTCCATTGCCCGTGCCAATCTTTTCAGTAACTCTATTGCAAAGTATAAATGGTTAAAGAGACACAATTTTATCTTATCTTGAGCTTATAAATCAACTCATGTATTTGAAAACTATTTAGTTAGACAAATAAAAAATTAGTTATAAATTTTGCGCATGCTACAAGAACATAATCATTTTATAAGAATTTTTGCGACAAATAATACGACTTTTATTGAATTAGGTGTATAACAGTAAGCATTAAGGTATGTAGAATTAATAAAAAAAAAATTATTACAAACTGAAGAAAAAAGTTACCGAATTACAAAACATACAAATACACTGGTTATTCGTAAACCCTAAAAACCCAAAATTTGTTATCTCCGCGCCGCGTTCTCAGTATACATCTCTCTCTCATATTCCTCTCCAAAGCAAAATTTTTCAATTCTTCTCTGCTCTCACATCTTTCGAGTGGTTTCGTTTCTAAATGTAAGTTTCTTTTTTTCCTATCTGTTTCTCTTTCGATTGTTAGCTCCTTTTTCAAGGTTTGTATCCGCAAGGTAATCGAATACAGCGATTTATTAAAAAAAACCTAATTTTTCCTCTTCTATATGTAATGCATAGCTCAGAGAAGCTTTACTTATATTAGTTTGTATATATTCGTAAAGTTTTGGATTGAGAATCTAGGTTCACGAAATCACTCGAAAGTTTGTTTTTTCTTTTTTTCATTAATAGATTCTGTAATTTTGCTGCAGAGTTGATTGATTGATTGAGAAAGAGCTAACATGGTTGAATCGGAGAAGAAATCCAGTGAAGAGTTGAAGAAGAGGATTAGGAAGAGGAACCGTGGGAAGAAGAATGAGCAGCAAAAGGTGGAAGAAGAAGAAGAAGAAACCCAGTACGTAGATGAAGTAGAGAAGATAGATAAAAAGGTTAAGAAAGTGAAGCTGCAAGGGAGAGGCAGAATCGAGGAAGAGGAAGAGGTGGAAGAAGCTAAGGAAGAAGATGAAGAAGAAGAAGGGAAGAAGATGGTGATTGTTGGTAAAGGCATAATGACTAATGTGACTTTTGAATCCCTCGACATATCTGAGCCTACTTCCCAAGCTATCAAAGAGATGGGCTTTGAGCACATGACCCAAGTACCTAAATCTCAAACCTTTTTCTCTGGTTTTAATATAGGGTCTTGTGGCAGAGTATGTTTTCTAAGTCTCTTAATCATTTTATATCATTCAGATTCAAGCCGGATCAATTCCACCCCTTTTGGTGGGAAAAGATGTTCTTGGTGCTGCCAGGACTGGTTCTGGTAAAACCCTTGCTTTTCTCATTCCGGCTGTGGAGTTGCTGTATAAAGAGCGTTTCTCTCCTCGCAATGGGACTGGTGTCATCGTTATTTGCCCCACAAGAGAACTTGCTATTCAGGTGAATTTCCTTATTATAACATTTCGACTTAGCAGCAACAATACTCTCAATATGATTAGATAAGTCCTGTAATTCTTGCTATTTGCTAGGTAGAACAATTCTGTCTGGTTCTCATATTTCATGTAGTTTATTCTGTACATCTTCGTTGTATTTGTAAAATATGAATATTGTTTTATGCTGTGGTGGCCTCACATTCTTATTTTGACATACTATTTTGATATTTCAGACAAAAAATGTGGCGGAGGAGCTACTCAAGCATCATTCACTGACAGTCAGCATGGTTATTGGTGGCAATAACAGAAGGGAGGAAGCAAAACGCATTGAAAGTGGTTCAAACTTGTTGATAGCAACTCCTGGGCGTCTTCTTGACCATCTTCAGAATACAAAGTGTTTCATTTATAAACACCTGAAGGTATTATTTTCCTTTCCATGGTTCCATTTGGCGTGTTTTGTTGTCTTCTTTTTGTGAAGTAAATGCTAAAGCTTTACTGTCGAGTTAAAAAGGTCATAGATGAATATTCAGCTTTTGCTGCATTTATTCACATCTCATTTATTGTGGTATATTTAGGTTTATTACTTGGGCTGTATCAATACTAATAGCTGAGATGTGAATATTCAGCTTTATGCTGTAGTTATTTCTAATGGATGTTTATCGCTATATATATTCCCTACGAATTGCAGTGCCTTGTGATTGATGAAGCCGATAGGATACTGGAAGAGAATTTCGAGGAAGACATGAATAAGATTCTAAAGATTTTACCAAAGGTAAATCATCTTTTGGTGTAAGTAATGTCTATTCAAAGAAGATGTACTTCCCATAAGTAATGTTTGTATAGCAACACGCCAATATCAGTTCTGTTGGAATTTGTATGTTCAAATGTCAACGTGAATTATGTGCACTGTATTTTTTGGCTTTCGCACTGATTAAAGTTCTTACCATGTTTCTTCAGACTAGGCAAACTGCATTATTCTCTGCGACCCAGACCTCTAAGGTAATTTTTCTGTTGGCTGTGGTATTGTCATTGTCATTATTAGTATTTCTTTTTTCTCAATGATGCATTCTCTTTGTGAATCTTACAGGTTAAAGATCTTGCTCGGGTATCATTGACATCTCCTGTTCATGTTGATGTCGATGATGGCAGACGCAAGGTATGAATCAAACAAAATACTCAGGTAATGAAATATTAGAGAGCATGAAGAATTTTCTTAATAAGTCTCCAAAACTTGTTAGGTGACGAATGAAGGATTGGAGCAAGGCTATTGTGTTGTTCCGTGTGAAAAAAGACTTCTGCTTCTAATTTCCTTTTTGAAAAAGAACCTAAAGAAAAAAATAATGGTCTTCTTCTCGACTTGCAAGTCGGTAGAATTCCATTCTCAAATCATGAAAATAGCCAATGTGGATTGCTCTGCTATCCATGGACAACGGGATCAGAAAATTAGAACCAAAACCTTTTTCGACTTCATGGGAGCGGAAAAAGGTATCTTGTTATGTACTGATGTTGCTGCTCGTGGTCTCGATATTCCTTTGGTGGTACGTCTCAACATATATATTCTTGCATTGATTATGTACGCTTTTGCATACTCAATGGTTATATTGATATCGTATTGTATTGAACTTTATTATCTGTAGGACTGGATTGTACAGTATGATCCTCCAGACAAGCCAACGGTAGGAAAAATACTTCCTACCGTCTGTTTGTCTTTTCTAAATCCCTTTGGACAGTTTATGTGTATCTTAGATTGTTCTTTGATGCTGTTTTCTTTCAGGAATATATTCATAGGGTTGGTCGAACAGCCCGTGGAGAAGGAGCAAAGGGAAAGGCATTGCTTGTCTTGATGCCTGAAGAGCTTCAGTTTATTCGTTACCTTAAGGTAAATAACGGTTTCTTGAAACTTTTTGTGGGTTTAACCAACTTGTGTATTTGATTTGAAATTTAAACCGCAGGCTGCAAAAGTACCTGTCAAAGAGCTTGAGTTCAATGAGAAAAAGATTTTGAATGCTCGATCTCAATTGGTAATAGTTTCTGATAGTTTTTTTTTTTTTGGGTTAAATTTAACTTTTCGTTAGTACTTGGATTCATTGCAATAACAAGGTTTGTTGTTGTATCCCACAGGAGAAACAAGTTCTCGGCAGCCATGATTTGAACAGGTTAGCCAAGGAAGCTTATCAGGCTTATATCTCAGCTTACAATTCACACTCTTTGAAAGACATCTTTAATGTTCACCGGCTCGATCTCCAGGTAATAAAAAGAAACGATTGTTCTTGCAAAGATATTGTTTCCGGGTAAGCTGATATCTCGGGTTTTGACAATGGATGATATCACAGGCGGTTGCTGCATCGTTCTGCTTCTCATCACCACCAAAAGTGAAACTGGGCATAGAAAGTGGAGCTGGGAAGGCAAGGAAGGCCAGGAAGCATCAAGGTCGCATCACTCCTTACAATCCTTATGGCAAGTCCGAACCTAACGAGGCATAATGTGTCTCCATCGGCTTACAAAATTACTATTTTGCCCCTTCTTTGGATTCATTACCAAGTTTTGTCTTAAACACTACTGTGCTTTTTAATTTAAATTTTAAATATTACCAAGTTTTGTCTTAAACACTAAGTTTCTTGTAAACTTAGCATGCTAGCAATATTTCAGGTCTTATGGGTTATATTTATAATACTCCAGCTTTTTCTAGATATATTGGAATCCCTATTTCAATATTGAGATATTACTTCCAGCTTTTTCTAGATATATTGGAATCCCTATTTCTTGTAAAATTAGCACTTGTATTATATAAATCTGATTATGGATTCTATTGGGTTTGAAAAAAAAAAAAGAAAAGGGAATTTATATTGGAAACCATAAAGAACATGTTTATTGAAACTAAACTCAGTAATAGGAAACAATGTTATGGTTTATTCAGAATAGTCACTGCTTCAGAACGAAGCAGCCTAATAATGATGGATGAAAAGTCTAATTAAAGAAGACAACCAACTAAACCAAACCAAAACCCGAAACAACTAGAATCGCAAAGACAACAAAACCGGAGCTACTGAACCGAACTGTGGTTTTGAACGCATTGCTCTTCTTAGCCTTTGGAGTTGACCCCGGAAGAGATGATGATGATGATGAAGATGAAGATGAAGAAGAAGGAGGAGGAGAAGACTCTGTGGAAGACTCCGTCTCCATGACTTTTATGATCATCTTCTGACCCTTTTCGCAGTGGCCCGAGACACCGCTAATGAAGTAAAACAAACCGGGCCGGTCTAGTTTAAAAACCGTGTCTTCGTTGTTCGAATAGAGTTGTGGTTTGGTCGCCTTGCATTTTTTGTACTCTTCTTCTGACACTACTAACACTGAGTCTTTAGCGTACTTGAAACCTTCACCAAAATCAAAAATCTTGTTATAAATGTTATCGATGAAATTTGCATACAAAGAGAATAAAAAAATACTTACGGATAGTGTCGCCAACTTTAAACCGGTTTTGTGAAGCCCATTGGTTAAACATATCTCCATGAATCTTAGTTTTTGGTACGATCCAACCATCTTCTCCTCCAACTTCAAACTCAGTGCTTGAAACACATGAAAACATATAGAATGATACAAGAAATGTAACGAAAATTATCTTTTTCGATGAACCCATTTGTTGTTTTGGATTGATATCAAGGGAGCTTTAATCTTCTTTGATTTGTTTGACTCTTTGGAATATTAGGGGTAGTTCTTGGAAGAAATCAAAGTTACAAGTTACGGATATTTTTTCCTGAGGATTTGAGTTTAAAAAGAGTGAGACTTGGAGGTCCGTTAGACTTGTCCACTTCTTGAGGGATAATTAATGGATATCTCTTTGACGTAGTATTTTGTTTTCTTGTATCAAAAACAACTTGACTTGTAGTTGTTGAGGAATATCAGATTTTGTGGGATATTTGCTTCTTATTCTGAATTACAAAATTATGTGGACCATGTATTTTCCAAAATAATTCTTACGATAAATTTGCCCTCTAATTAATAATAAGTAGATACCAACAATATTGATGAATGTACATGTGTCACGTTCCAATATGTGGGTTGTATTCAGTAATTAGATACGAGTGTGTAGTACTAGTATACTTGGCGACGACAATGTTGGGCAAATTTTTAACTAAGCTAATTGGGTTTAGTTAAATTGATTTGTGTGAATTAGAAATGGGTTTTAATGGTTGGTAAGTTCATGTTTGGTCAGGGTGAATTAACGGAGAAAACAAGAGATTAGTCAATTTGGTATTCTCTGTTTTCTTCGATTCCTTAAAATCAGTTTCATGGAGGTTGTGGCTTCATCACGTTACCCACTTCTCCTTGATTCGGGGCTGACTTGGTTTTGATCGTTGGTTGATCAAAAACCTCCATATAAACAATAGCCTCTCTTTTTGTTTAAGGATCGGTGATCAAACACACAAAAATCCTCCATTAATCTCTTTTAAAAGTAAGTCTGTTTGTTTGAGAGTATCGTAGAAGTGATAGTTCATTTAGAACCGAGTTTCAAGTGTTTGTGAAATCGGTTGATAGTAGTTGTATTCTGGAACTCTTGGATTATAGATTCTCCTCGCATTGCGGGAGATTCAAAGAGTTAAGGAAATAGATTAGTCTCGCCTCCATTCGCTCTTTTTCCATAACGTTTATGAATTTTAGTTTCAATTTCATTATTTCCGTGCTAATTTGTACTCTACATAGAGCAAATTTGTTTCTTCTCATTGACCATTTCTACTCGGACTTGTGGATTTTCAATTTTTGGTTGAAATTGTCAATTAAGAAAGTTTTGGTAAATATTATTAGATTTAGAATAATTAAGGTACTTTGTCCCAAAATGTTCCAATTACTTTCTCCACTTCTGATCCATTTAGGGTTTAAGACGTTAAACCCAAAATTCATCATTCGATCCGATTCGATTGGAAATCTCAGTGAAAAACGAAAAATGGCGAATTCAATGGCTACGATTTCTAGAAAACTCTATCGATCTCTTCTCTCGAACCCTAGATTTTCTCAACCTTCCATGTCCTTCTGCACCAACAACATCTCCTCCCACGAAGACCCGGACTTTGACGAATTATCAGCTAACTCAGACACTGAATCGCCCATTGAATCAAAGGCTTCAAATCCAATATCTCGAATGTCCGGAGAAGAACGCGTGATGGAAGAGCGTGCACTCGAAAATGGCCTTGACTCTGGCATTTACAAGGTAGCAAATTTAGATTCTAATTCAAAATGATACAAAAAAATGTTTTTTGGGCTTTTGTTGTTTCTCTTGAATCGATTATTGCAATTTTGCCTCAAGTTTGATCATTGTTAGTCAGTTTTTTGGATATTCATTTGATCTCCGGCGAATATAATTCAGGCAATTTTGGTGGGGCAAGTGGGTCAGCTTCCTTTGCAGAAGAAGCTGAAGAGTGGTAGAACAGTCACTCTCTTCTCTGTAGGAACTGGTGGGATCAGAAACAACCGGAGACCATTGATTAATGAAGACCCGAGAGAGTATGCGAGCCGGTCTGCAGTACAGTGGCACCGTGTCTCTGTTTACCCTGAACGATTGGCAGATCTTGTGTTGAAGAATGTTGAGCCCGGGTTAGTTCTCCTCTGAGATCATATATTTGCTTTTGAGGTTATGTGAATGGTTATGTAGTCTGATTGAATAGGTGAAAAAGAATGAAACTTTATAGTTGCTAGAATGAAAATGGTAACTTACATTTCATGTCTGTGTCACTGAACAATATGTTTCGTGTTTGATACAACAGCACAGTTATCTACTTGGAGGGTAATCTGGAGACGAAGATCTTTACTGATCCAGTCACTGGTTTGGTTCGACGTATAAGAGAAGTTGCAATTCGTAGAAACGGTATTAATGGCTCAAATTTAACATTTTTTACATATTCCATTGGAAAATCAGATCTTGATCTCTCTTTTTATCTCCCTGCAGGCCGAGTTGTGTTTTTAGGAAAAGCTGGTGATATGCAGCAACCAAGTTCTGCTGAGCTTAGAGGCGTTGGCTACTACTGATTTTTTTAACGAATAAATTGTCATTATGGTACACAATTTCACTATTGTAGCTGTTTTCACTTCTGTTCTGGTCTCTTCTTGTAACTTGAAGGTTTGGTTTTAGTGTTATCCAATTGCTATTTAGCCTTTTTACATTGTTTTGTAGCAAATAAACCGAACTGAAAGAAACTAAACCAAACTCAATCAATATAGTTTGTACCTAAACCGATTCGAAACCAAAATCTCGATTTCAAGACCAATCTCCACGTGTTTACAAACATTGCATGAATGCCACCTCAAAGCTGAACATGTCCTCCATTTGTTATACCTCCTTCCCTACATTCTGTTCTGTCACATACACAAAAGAATCAATCACTCTCTACAATGGCGGAAACGTTTTTTAGCGGCGAGGCTCAATATAGGCCAATCTACGGTAGCACCACCACCGATGTCGACAGTCCCATCACATCGCTTCTCCGCCAGCTCCAATCTCATTCACCATCCTCCACACAGCTCTTTGGTTTCCTCGCTCTCTTAATCTCCAGCGGAATCCTCCTCTTCCTCCTCGGCGTAACCTTCACCGTCGCCGTGATCGGCTTCATCGTGTTTCTTCCGTTGATCATCATCTCTAGTCCGATTTGGATTCCGGCTTTTGTCCTCGTGGGTGGGTTCTTAACGGTCTCTGGATTTCTTCTCGGGACGGTGGCTGTCATGTCGTGGATATACCGATATTTCCGGGGAATGCACCCGGTTGGATCGAATCAGATGGATTATGCACGTAGTCGGATCTATGACACGGCCTCTCACGTTAAAGATTACGCTAGAGAATACGGTGGTTACTTCCATGGCAGGGCTAAAGATGCGGCCCCTGGTGCTTGACCTGAACCGGTTGGTACAGTCCGGTTCATGGTAAAATTAATCGATCCCGGTTCGGTTTTTATGGTGGAGGAACACGGTTTACGGTAGTATTACATTTTGTTATCTTGTTTCTGTTTATATAAGTAGATAAAGTATGTTTAGTTATGTACAAGTCTTATGTCCGTCACTTGAAATGTAATATTTTATTTTGTTTCCGAGTTTTTTTCTTCATTTTTTCGATTATGTTTGCGTTTTCTAAACTATGCATTATGGGAGAATCTTCCTTGCTTATTTCGAACGATATGGAAGAACATGTTACGTCCTTTTTGAGTCTGTCCCTTTACTAATAGTGAAGTTTTATCTTTATGATTTTAAATAGTCATGTCAAAAGTTTGAAAACATCATAGAACCTTTATACGTTTGAAAACATCATAGAACCTTTATACTGTTCACAAAATCAATTAATTGATCTATTTATACGTTTTATGAACATAAGAATTGTCTATCTTTTTCGCTCTCTTTTTAGATTTAAATGTCTATCTTAATTTGTATTATTATAAATATATGAATCGAAAGAGAGAACAGACATAAGATGTCGGATGCAAATATGTTACAAGTGAATAAATAATATGCAAAATAAAAGGATTGGAAGGTGTTGGTAAGATTAAAAGGCATATTCATGAATTAGGCTAAAATTATGTTGACTAGTATTGGTTTGACCTGTGGAAAAGACCCCAAAGTTTATAAAGAAAAATCTTAGTTCGATCGAATTTTTAGCCATACACTTTCATATAATTGTTGACTAAAAGTTTTTTATTTAGTCAACAACTCTATGAGAGTGTGTTCATTGTAAGTTGATGCATTGAATTGAGAAAATAGATTGTATGAGAACTTATTTGCCCTCTGTAGCAAATTCAACATTGGAAAAATCAATCATCGAAGATTCAGAATCGGAAGAGAATACGCATACAATGGTTGCGCTCGAACGTGATATTACGGATATAAAAAAAAAAAACCTTTTAAGCATATATAATTAAGAATCTAAGATAGTTGGAATCTTTTTGGATTGACTTCGTTGTGTTCCTATTTGAAGTCAAAGCCAGCAGGCAAAAAAGCTTCAAGTCAACACCCAAATTTGGTCGAACGTCACCCATTGATTTGGTCTAAGTACTTTTAAAATAACGATTATTTTGGCGTTTGTAATCATTAACACGGCTAATAAAGGCCATCATTGGAGCCTTTTTACCAACAGTAGATATACTCATATACATGGAATTCAAGTATATGTAATCGCTTTTTCTTTGATTCCTTAGAATGGTTAATGAACGGTTGATATGGAAAACTCAAAACTTACACTTTATTATAGTGGATTTTTTTTAAATACCAAAACTATTTTAAATTGCCAAAAGTTTTAAATCCATAAAGTACACAACAATATGTGATGCATCTATCTATCAATGACAACAAGGGAACAACTGCTCACCTGACGACACCGCAAATAACAATCAAACTCTCAAATTAAATTTATATTTCTTTTCCCGTCGGGTTTAACAGTGACCCAACATAAGAACGGGTCGGGCGATCTGGAACCAAACTGGCACGTGGCGACCTGGGAGGCACTTCCTTTAGCTGATGTCCACTACAATCATAATAGATCACGCCGGAGTAATCCAACGGCTCACATTTTCCTCCCATCAAAATCTCCCTCTGCCAAACGCCGTACTCCTCCTCATCCTCCTCCACCACCATTTCAACTGCCGTCTTCTTCGCCGCACCGCTCTCGTAAGACTTATTTTTCCGGCCAACCATAGTCATCGCCTTGTTGCTCAAGGTCGTCAACAGCTCCTTAGGACGGACTCTCATCGGTGACATAGACCTCGCCGGACTCCATCCAAACCTTCCTCCTCCTCCGCCGTCTTCACCGCTACGGTTGGATTTAGGGCTCTCGAGAAAGTCTTCGAGATGAGTTCGCTTCCGAGTCGGCTTGGGTTTAAGCTTCTTGGAGACTCGACTTGCGTGTCTAGCACAAAGTACCATGAGAGAGACTAGGAAGCTCACCCTTAGGCGCTTGTGCACGGAGGAGACATGTTCCGGCGTCGATCTCTCCATCTCTACGTCGTTTTCTCCGGCAAGTGAAAAATGGTTTAAACTCAAAGATTCGTTTTTTTTAATGCGACTCTTTTGTCTGTGTAATGGATGAGTCACGTATATTTATATAATAAATCCACGCGTTACTGTAGGTCCGTTAATGTAAAAAAGGGTGTTAGGTTACCGGTTGATCCGGTAGCCTTTGCGTTGACATCTTTAGTTGTGTTGACATTTTCTTTATATTTGATGATGATCTCGTGTTATATTATCTGAGATCAAAATGAATAATGGTTATGACATATTCTCTTTATTTATATATGTCTTGTTGTGTATGAAACCTAACGAGCATGCGAGAGACATGCATCAACGATCTCTTGATAAGACTCTTACGTGTTTGACTTCATTCCTTCATAAATATTATTTGTTTCATTTCGGGAGTTCTGTATAAGAAAAAATATTATTGTTGTCATCTGTTGTAACAGAATTCGCCAGCTTCTCATCATTTTTATTTAATATATCCGGATTTATTTTTTGTATTTGTCAAATTTTGCATACTTATAGAAAGTTTAATGTTTATCTTTTCTTTTCTATTTTGGTTCTTCGGTTCGTGTATATCAACAAGTCGATCGAGATCGTACTAGTGGTGGGGGCAAATATTAGAAACGCAATCAATTGAGGTGAAAACCCCACTCATATTTCCTTTAACGAAAAAAAACCCACTCAAATTTAGGTGTTGGCCGGTATGCAATGGTTTACACCTCTTATGTTTATCACAAAATGGCAATTCAGCCAAACCCACAAATAAGGCTGCGCCATTAACTAAAAAAAAAAAAAAAA
>VBRH01000147.1:125751-137376 GCA_014578085.1 Cardamine resedifolia
ACTAATTTCCATTCACTTGATTCCCTGAATGGGATACCATTTAGAATGATACAAATTGAGTACTGAATACCGAAAGAGTAATGAACCACACGCAGGTGGCCAAAATAAGAGTTATATAATAAAAGAGCAGAATTAAGCTAAACCAGGAGTTAACCAAAAACTGAATCCGAAATGGGAGCAAACCGGTTCAATCCGAAATGGAACCCAACCCTTTTCTATCACTATATAATTTTTTTCCTAGAAAAAGTCGAAAAATCTTAAAATTGGCTCGTCCTTGAGTTAATCCTCTAAGAAACGTTAGACCTCAAGGCATTTTGAGAATTTCTTCCTTCTTGTATGTAAAACTTTCTAGGGTCGAGAATGTTGCTATTTTTTGTCGAGGAGACACTATCCGGTGGCTAAAGATTTTGGGGTTCGGTCTCCTATAGACAATGTGGCGACCCTTGAAGGCGAGTCTCCTAGGGATTGATGCTCCCGAGATGGTTGATAATTTTCTAAGGGTAACGGATAAATATCCCAAAGAATAGTGATTCAGTTGAAGCATACAATGGCCAATTGGAAAACAAACCGAGGTACATATATAGGAAATAAGACACTCGACCAAGTATGCTCGTACGTCTGTATGTACAACTCACCTCTCAAGTGAGTTTCCCATCATTTGTTGGTGTTTGCAGCCTAGCGAATATTTTGAGGAGTTTCCTTAATTTCATGTTAGGTTTATTTGAGTTAAGCTTGTCACCATGCTTGGTTGGGTAGGATTCTTGGCATCTTCATCTAATGGTTTTAGTATTTTCTAAGGAATTGTCCACTAGAGAGTAAATAAACTTATACCCATAGAAAATGTGGTCAAAGTCAATTGGGGAACCAATTTTTTGTGATTTCGTGAAACCGACAATGCTAAAATCAGAATGGCTAATTTGTATGTGAAATTGAAGTAGTAAGGTATCTTTTATGATTAATTTGGATCGTCGATATCTAAAGAACGAAATTCATCCCCAAAAACACAATTTATATTACTCTATGTAATTTAGTTATTTCTATATTTCATAATAATTCTTTTAATAAATACCATTGTTAAATTTCAAAAAACAAATAGAATAAATATCATTGTTTTAATATTCTTCAAGCCAAATTTTGAATTAAAATAAATTATGTATTGCTGTCAAGTACTATTATATATGAAATAGATATGTTGTATATGTGAAACATGAATTAGTATATTTTATATATACTTTTAAAGGAAATATCTAATCAACGCTGTTAAAATAGCCATCATTGATTTAAAAAAAAAAAATTACCATGCATGATAAATGTTTTTCAACATTATGGAAAGAAACATAATTGTTCTAAATTGTTATGCAACTTAACTGTTCTATAAAGTTTAGTAATTAAATATAGAATAGATAAAGCAGGTAGTTTTTGAAAAAGGACAGCTCCTTTTTCTTACGTGGACTTATTGGCATCCAATTGAGTTCAAATAGCAAAAGTGACGGAAGCATTAGAATAGCCTCTCTATGTTTTTTTTTTTTGAGGTGGCATTGGAATTAGTTTTGGAAGTAATTAATAGTGTCCTACCATTGGCAAGAGAGGAACAACTTCAGAATCCAATAACAATGAAACTTCAGAATCACTAAGAACTAATTAATTTGAGTCGATCTCTCTCTCTTTCTCTCTATTTTTTAAATATATTTAAGATTAGAGTAACTTACTTATAGAACTGATTTTTTTATAATTAAGATTCGACTAACTTAGAGCATGTTTAGTAAAAATTTCTCATTGACTTTCTTATCCATTAAAAAAATAATAAAAAATAAAAAATAATGAAATGAGTCTGAGAAATTTTGAGAATCGTTGTAGAGATTCAATTGATACATGTATGAACATAAAGTATATTAAAAACATAAAACAACACTTATAAAACAAAATTTAAAATCTAAAACAACACTAAAAATGAAAGAGAGGGGTAGTTTTAATGAAACATGGAAATTAAAAGTTTTAGAAGGTAATATAGTATAATTTGGTAATGGAGAGTTAGATTATAAAGTTTCATTTTCAAATAGGAGAGATGCACGTGGTAGTGTGAAGCCCTAAGAAATGAAAGCTGCAATAATTTTAGGAAGAAAAGAAAAAAGCTTTAGCTCTGTTCAGTATGCCATGAGGGACCAATCTTTTATTTTCTTTTGACTCTCTCACACACACTCTCTCGTACATATGTTTTTTTTCTTCTTCTATAAAGTCTTTCTCATACATATGTTAGAAGTCGTTTTCGCCAAAAAGAAAACCTCTTTCTCTCTCGTGCTTATCTTGTTTGTATCATATCATGTTCCTTTGTTTTTTCCACGTTTACATATGAAAATATAAATTATTAGAAACATCTTTTCTTTCGACCCAAAAAAAAAAAATCCCTTTTTTTTTCAAGTAAGAAACATATCTTTTATAGAGAAAATAATTTATTAAAAGATATTATTAGAGGTCAGTATGGCTAACGGTTAATATTCTGTCGATCAAAAAAGAAAAGCTAAAATTAAATTAAAATCTAAAAGTGAATTAAGAATCAAAGAATTGAAAATGTGAAACTGAGAAGTGTAAATAATCGCTGCTATGGTACCATATCAGATTGAACGATACGTATGAATAGAACAAACTTGTGAATTAATTGAGATAGATTAGAGATATAAACTGTAGTTTAAATTAAGCTTAATCAACTGAACAGATGTTCTACTAACAAGCTCACAAACAGTACTTAACAACCCCAACCATATTAGTATCAGCAAATAGTTATATGTTTATTTGTTTTTTATGTAAGTGCAGATTTTAACACAATAACACTAATACAAACTAGGCCCTAAAGTACATCTAGTACCAATGTTTTAACACAACATTTTAATTAAAGCTTGCTAAAGAGAAACACTTGCACACATATACATATACAAATACATGGTGTACTGATATGTGAGTTACGTGCAAAGATGAAAGACTGTCATTTGTAAATAAAATCTCCAATTTTGGTCATCCATTGTTATCCACTCTTTCCATTTATACATGCCGTCTCCACCTAAGTAATTATCCAGTACCTCATGCTCTCTCTTCTTACTTTCTCTTTCTATCTCTCTCTCTAGGCCTGCCATTATCAGGAGGACCACATGACTATAATGGATGGACTCGCTGGCTTCTTCTAAGGTTGCTTTCAATTCTTCTTTCTCGTAACCCATGAAGAAGAAGAAGACAACAACAAATATCATATCCATCGCCATTTTGGTTTTAAAGAAAAAAAAAAAAAAGTTCAAGTTGTTTATTTAGTGAGCCTCAATATTAAAGTTTCAATCTTTCAATTAGCCCTTCAATCCTTTTTGTTCTTTCAAAAGTGGGCACTGATTTCGCTTTCCCCCTGAGTGCTTTCATTATGTGTTATATTATCTATCTATTCCCAATTTTGTTGGTTACAAATCTCAGTCACTCATTATCATCACTCTCAAAGTACAAAATTCAAACTTTGTCTTTAATATTTTATTTTTACTTTGTGATGGATTTTTTTTTATTTTGTTTGGGTTCTTGGGTTGATAATGAATCATTTTCTATTTATAGCAAAGTGAGTCAAGGCTTTTTTAGATTACCATTCATCTGCGCAATTTCCTTTCATGGAAATGTGTCTGGAAAATTATGTGTGTTTGTCTCCCCTTTTCTTCATGGGGAAACTCAATTTCTAAAGACTCATTCTTGAAATTGTAAAAGCAAAGTTGGATTGTTCTCGTCAGATAATAAAATAAAAATTCTCTGAGAATGTTATAGATTAGTACCTTATAAATTGATTGTAAATATGTAGGTACTAAAAATTCAAATTCCACCGCAAATAATAAATCGTAACTAAATATTTTTCGAGGTAGGACTTCTTTGTTTTTCCATCTAACATTTTCATTCAGATAGTTCATTTAAATAGTTCATTTCAATGATCTATTTGAATATTGTTTGTTTTCATTTTAATTTGTTCATTTGGATAATCCATCTGAATTAATTTTTGTTTGTTGCTTAGTTTTGTAAATTTTAATTTCCATCTCAATGTTTTTAATAAGAAAATGACTAAAATATCCAAGATTTAGTTTAATCATATTTAAATCTTAATCATATTTTTAAAAATATAATATTTAGAACCGCAAAAAATAATAATAGAATAAAAAGTGGAATTAGCATAAAATCACTATTTTCAAAAATTGTAAAATGAGATTTTCAGCAAAGAAACGTATAATCGCGGAATTACATGATTTTCGTCCAAAACCGTAAAATCACAATTTTGACAGAAAATCGCAAAATGACGTTTTTCCGCCAAAACCGTGAACTCGTAATTTCGACAGAAAATCGCAAAATAGCGTTTTCCCGCCAAAACCGTGAAATCACACTTTCGACGGAAAATTGTAAAATGTTGTATTCCCACCAAAATCGTGAAATCGCAATTTCGGCGGAAAACTGCAAAATAAAGTTTTTCCATCAAAACCGTGAAATCGTAATTTCGACGGAAAACCGCAAAACAATGTTTTTACATCAAAACCATAAAATTGTAATTTCGGCGAAAAATCGCAAAATGTCGTTTTCCCGCCAAAACCGTGAAATCGCAATTTTGACAGAAAATCACAAATGACTTTTTCCGCCAAATCCATGAAATCACAATTTCGGCGGAAAACCGCAAAATGAATTTTCCGTCAAAGCCGTGAAATTGCAATTTCGGCAGAAAATCGCAAAATAATGTTTTTCCGCCAAAAACATGAAATCACAATTTTGGCGAAAGACCACAAAATGACGTTTTCTTGCCAAAACTGTGAAACCGCAATTTCAGCGAAAAATCATAAAATGATGTTTCCCCCCGAAACCGTGACACCGTAATTTTGACAGAAAATCGCAAAATGACGTTTCCCGCCAAAACTGTAAAACCGTAATTTCGCCGGAAAATCACAAAATGATGTTTTTCTACCAAAACCGTGACACCGTAATTTCAGGGAAATTTTGTAAAATATTGTTTTCCCGCCAAAACCGTTAAATCGCAATTTTAACGGCAATTGCAAAATGTCACTTTCCCGCCAAAACCATAAAATCATAATTTTGGCAAAAATCGCAAAATAGCGTTTTCCCGCAAAAACAATGAAATCGCAATTTAGACGAAAAATCGTAAAATAAAGTTTTATTTTATACATTATTATTGATTTAGATATTTTTAAAACAAATTAAATTTAAAAAAATTTAATTAAGGGTACATTTGACATTTGTCATTTTTGGATGAATCATCTCCATCAAAATATCCAATTTGGATCATCTAGATGACTTTGAAATTTTTGCTTATATTTCAAAACTCATTCAGATAAATCCATCTAGATGATCCATCTAAATGATCAATTTTTTGCACTAAACAAACATCAATTCTCATCTCCATCCAGATAAACCATCTGAATCTGTTCATCTGAATCTGAATGAGGAAAGAAACAACTCCTTAGTGACAAAACTTTAATTACAAGTCTAAATAATAATTAAAAAACCATCCAAACTTTTTTTAAAAAGTAAATCGTAGAAAATTAGTTCTTTAAGAGTAACTAGTCTGAACTTATAGTTTCGGTTCAAACGTTTGATTACAAATTTAATTACAACCACCTCTTGTAAATACATCTCAGCTTTTTTAGTTGGTTTTGTGACTTATGTTAGTTTACAAGAATGACGAGAAACGGTTTTATTTCAATTCTCTTTTTTTAGAAAATCGAACAAATTATCGCGACAAACTTAATGGGAGAGTAACAAATTGATGTTGAGCTTCCTTGAGGTTTAGGGATAGCGAAAAGAAAGAGATGGCCTATGTTCCTACTGTCACGCTTAAGCTAAGGAGATTTGACAACACCACATTTTCATATTACTGTTTTGTTTTCTAACATTAAATGAACACATCGATTAGTTAGATATATCTAGAGGCATCAAGAGTCGTATGTGACCAACTAAAAGAAAAATATCTTATTTTGTTTATAAGCATATTTTGAAATCAAACAAAGTGTAAATAGCTCTACTGGTCGTTGCTATAATCCAAAAATATTTACATTTTAAAAGTTAGAATTCAAATTTTGTTTGAGAAGGGTTTGAGTTCTGATGAAAAGATACATGAATTTTGGTTCATAACTTTTCAACTAACCAAATAATATATAGGGATATATATATATATATATATATATTAACCCACTATATGGTGGGAACTGTAAAGAGAATAAAAAGCTACTTGCTTTCTACTATCAGAACTCCAAATTTACAAAGACCTTATTGTTCATATCAGTGATGTAATCATCGTATAGTTTTAACCAGTTGATTACCTGGTCACTTTAATGGTCTTTCTTGGGGGTCAGCTTCTCATGTCTTGTATATATATGTTAACATATATTATTTTTAAAATATAATATATGCATATACACGTAGTCTCAAACGAATTGATTATAAAATCATAGATCTAAGTCTGCATTTTATTCTTAAATTTACGGGTTTACTTAGGATTTGATGTTCTTTACCCCATGACGATGTACCGTCATGATACCCTTTTATTGTAATAGTTTTATAATGTAATAGGTCGATGTTTACATATAACATACATATTTATCTGTATGCTTTGTATATATATAGTGAATTATCCTAAGACGTGTCTTGTCATGATATGGTGTATGTAAAGTTTGATTTAGATCGATGAATAATCAATATTTTCAACACAATCTAACGTTAAATAAGTTAGGTAGACTTTAACAAAGAAATAAATAAGGTCGAGACCACTATTTCTATACATATTGGATTGTGATTCTGTTTACTCTACTCCGAAGAATAAATATAAACATCGTAAAAAGTTTATTTTTTCTATATAACATGGTAAAAAGTATAATTCAAACAAATATTAGAAACAGATATTTTAGATAACAAAATTGAAACCAGACAATTCTTGGAACACACATACTAAAATTCACATACTAACCATTGAAAATTATGATGATGGGTTTACTTTTGAATGATGGGTTTGATAATCATTAAACGTGTACTAAATTGGAGCTTAGTGTTTTTAAAAGTTTGATGTCACACAATGTCGAAGTGGGAAAAGACATACTAACAAAATAAGTTTTGTCAATCCTTTGTCTCAAATAGATTGATTTTCTAAGTTTTTTTCTTGTTTATAAAAGATTGATTTTTTAAATTTTTAAATACATTATTAGTAATTAATGTTAGTAAATTGTAAACTTTTAAAAGTATTAAATGAAAATATTTAAATTGTTGAATTCTTATTGGTTTATATATATTGAAAAGTGGTTAAAGTAAAAAAAGAATGTATTTATTAAATAATATTAATTATTTCTTAATATGTGTGAATTATCCAGACAATTATCCAGACAATTAATCTTTCTGATACAGAAGGAGTATAATTACACAAATGCGCACACACACATTAATGAATGTATAGGGAAATGACTATATGTGTGTGTGTGAGAGACTATATGTACAGGGACGATAGGTTTGTGTCTATCATGGGTTGGTTAGGTTGGCTGTACTCTATAAAGTTTTTTTTTTTTATACATCATCATGACAAGAAATTGGGGACCCTTAAACTCTATGATGTGATAATAATATCTCCTGTCAATAACATTTTCGAAAACTTACAAACATATAACATTTACGGTTAATATTTTTATACCAATTTTCTTGACTTTAATTATACGATATGTATCCTTATAGTTTGTAGGATGGTTTAGGAAATAGGGTAATTTTTAAGTCTTTATTAGAGAATTGGTTAGTTTTAAGTTTTTATAAGAGAAAAAAAAGTTTTTAAGGTAATTTTATTAGAGAAATAGGGGATATGTTTTTAAAAACTATTTTAATATATAAACTATCCTAAAAACTACCTATTTCACTAATAAAAATTTTAAAACCACTATATTTTCAAATTTCCCCTAGTTTGTATTATGGTATCGTCGTTTGTTCATCATTATGTGAAAATAATGAAAAAGTAAACATAGGGTTTTCATTATTTAAATTAACCTTACAAATAACCTTCAACTATAACATGTGAGTGTTACATGCCCTCCTTATTTTTTTTGGAAAAATGATAAGATAAACACAACTATATATTTGATTGTTTTGTACAAATATATATCCCTTATACAAATACTCAGTATCAATAAATAAGCTTTTACTATCTTCCAAAGGAAAAAACATGGATTAGTTAAGAGATTATGTAGTTTTTAAGTTTTTATTAAAGATTTAGATAGTTTTAAGTTTTTATTTAGGAAATGAATAGTTTTTTAAGATAGTTTTTTAAAAAAATAAAGGAAGAGTGTTTTTTTGTTCCTGTCTTTCTCGTCTCTTTCTCTTTCTCTTTCATTTATTTCTTTCTCTACCTCTCTCATACAAACTTAAATTACTATAAAAACTACTATATTATCAAATTAAAACTTAAAAACTATCATAATTTCAAATTTACTAAAAAAATTGTATTACGGAAAAAATGAGATAGATGAAATTCTACTTTTATCGAAGTTCAAGAAGAATATTTCAAAAGTAAAGAATGCAACTCAAGATAAATAGGGAATCAATAACATAAAAAAGACAAAAAAAAAAAGACAAAAAAAAAGAAAAAAGAAAAAGAAAAAAGGGGGAATAAACCTGACTATTTGGAATTGGAACCATAAATGACATAAAGATAAGTTCATACGACTTTTGTGGCTCATCAAAGGCCATCATCCTCCTCTATAACCAATTTAGTGCTTTCTACTACAAACCCATCCACCTTTGTCGAAAGTTTTCCAAATAATTTTTTTTTTAATTATCTGGATAATAGTATGTCAATATATATAAACTTTCGTTTTGTGTAAATTAGGATAATTCTCTTGAATAGCACAAAATAAAGTTTGTATGGCACAATTAGCACATATTTTCATAAGTTAATTTCAAAAAAACCACAATTATTCAAAAGATTTTCGAAAAAACCATTCTGACAACGTTGCTCGAAAAAACCATTATCTTTTGTGTAAAAGGAAAATTTTTCCCTCTGATTAACTCAGATTTTTTTTTTCATATGTTTTATTTTGTCCACGAGTTTTGGTAGACAATATATGTTATATGTTTTGTCTACTAAACGATTTTGTTTAGATATCTAAAATATTTTGTTTGGGTTATATATTTATAATGTAGAGTTTAGTTTTTTAGGGTATAGATTTTTGGTAATTGATTCAAACGTAATGACATCATTTTTTCTAATTTTCCGTTAATATTTTTACGAAATAAATAATGTAAAAATCACTTGTTTGGGTTTTTTTTATGTAGATGTAGAGCATAATAAACTTTTTTCTAACTTTGTTACGAGGTAAATATTCTAAAATTAAATGTTTGGGTTCTCATTCCATTTGGGTGTATGGTATAATATCTTTCATTTGTAACTTTGTTACGGAATAAATACCGTAAAATCATTTGTTTGGATTCCTTAATATGTGTTTAGGGTATAGATTCCCTAAAATAGTTTGTTGGGTTGATTTTTTTTTGTTTTACTTGTTCGAATAAGTGGTGCGGGCTCGAGGATACAAACTGGATTAATTTTTAGTTTTTTTAAAATGTCTTTTATGGACGACCGAATATAAATGAATTAGTTTGGGTTCCTTACATACAATTTAGAGTTTAGTTTTTTTAATGTCTTTTATAGACGAAATATTGTATATTAATTAGTTTAGGTTCTTTATTTACAATTTAGGGTATATTTTTTTGTTTAATGTCTTTTATAGACGAAACACTGTACATTAATCGGTTTGAGTTTCTTATTTATAATTTAGAGTTTAGTTTTCTTATTTATATGTAGACAATCGACTGTACATTAATCGGTTTGAGTTCTTTAATTATAATTTAGAGTTTAGTTTTTTTTTTTTTGTCTTTTATGAACAATCGAATGTATATTAATCGGTTTGTGTTTCTCATTTATAATATAGGATTTAGTTTTTTTTTTTTAATATATTTTTATGGATGATTGATAATACATAAATCAATTTAGGTCTCATTTACAATTTAAGATTTTTAATGTCTTTTATGCATTTGTATATTAATAGTTTTGAATTCTTCATCTATAATTTAGGGATTAGTTTTTTTAATGTATTAAATGGATGACCGAATGTAAATTAATCAGTTAAAATTTTAATTCTGTAAAAATTCATGCCTTCTTTGAAATATCATGAACTGTTCTTGTTGTACCCCAACCTGAAGTGGCTAGGTGGGGAAGTAAAATTAATCCTTGTTCATACATGGGCTTTTCAATTTCTCATTTACAATTTTGAGTTTAATTTTTTATAAAAATATCTTTTATGTACAAACAACTGTAAATTAATCGGTTTGGATTCCTCATTTACAGTTTAGAATTTAGTTTTATTTTTAAAAATATTTTTAATGAACATCAAACTGTACATTTATTGGTTTGGGTTCATTATTTAAAATTTAGGGTTTAGTTTCTTATCTATATGTATTTTATGGAAGACTGACTGTACATTAATCGGTTTGAGTTCCTCATTTATAATTTAGGGTTTAATATATTTTTTTTAAATGTCTTTTATGGACAATTAATTGTACATTAATCGGTTTTATACAAATATTTTGTTTTTTTGTTTTTGTATAAATCATTTACAATTCTTCATTTACAAATTTTGTTTTGTGTTTTTCGTTTACAGTACACCATCGACGTTATTCTCTATGTTATTTATTTTTCATAAATAATTTATCTGTCTGTGTACCATATATTTATCCTGTGTACCAAACAATTTATCTTCACAGAATTAGAGGTAAATTCGTCAAAAATTTAACTATAGCATTACTATTCTCGTGTTACTGTAGCAATGACTTATTTTGAATATCCTTTTCCAAATATAGCTGTTTCCGTAAATATCTCTATTTTCATTTACGTCATATATAATATTTTATTAAATGACAATTTCTTTACATAGCACAAATTTTTTAACTTTATACTTTATAGAAGTAGGTTTAGTGTCTAAACCCTAAATTCGAAAATAGTTAACCCAAACCAAAATAAATTAATTATAAACTTTATAAAATGTTATAAATGTCTCGTAATATTTTTAGAGTTATTTTTGATAAAAATTTATTTGATGTTATTTTAAATAATTTCTCGAATAGTTATCCAAATAATTTCGTCGTTAATCATGTTTCTACACAGAAATGACATCCTTAGTGTACTTTTTTTTTTTTGGTCGTCACATCCTTAGTGTACTTTTAAGTTTTAATTATTCCTTTTGTGAAAAAACAAAAAAACAGTGGATTCGTGATTCTGGTAAGGTAATTGTTGCCCAGTAAGCCCACATATTGGCTTTAATGGGCCTTTATCTTTTTCTATGGACTAACATCGAAACATACACGCGTAGCTCACAGAACCTTGATCCACGCGCCGCCGGTTGCCGCCAATCCGTTTTCCCGCCAAATTCGACACCATAATCTGCCTTCCAGTCGCTTTGGAAAACCCACTAAACAGAAATAATTTCCTCCGTAGTTGCAGAACGTAGCTGAAGAATTTTAGCTTTCTCTGTATCTTCTAATGGAGCCCAATTTTGAGGAGCAGAATAAACTTCCGGAGCTGAAATT
>VBRH01000147.1:137527-151129 GCA_014578085.1 Cardamine resedifolia
AATTGTTTAGATAGACCCCTAATAGCAATTACTTTGGCTGATTCAATTCGGAAATTAGATGTTTTGGAATTAGGGTTTTAAGCAAGTGTAGACATTTGTTCATTAGGAAAAAAAGACTGGAGTTATTAACGATTTCTCTATCTATTCTCATATTGATTGTTCATTGCTTCAGGATTCAAGAGCTGTTAGATTCTTTGATCGCAAAGTGAGTTTATAAGTCCAACTTTTGTTATTACCTCTCAGTGATCTATAATTTGGTTGTTTGAAGAATCTTTCTTTTGTCATTGATTTATGGGTATTTCTTAAATGCATTTGCAGGACTATTATACAGCTCATGGTGAAAATTCTGTTTTCATTGCAAAGACTTATTATCATACAACCACTGCTTTACGCCAGCTTGGGAATGGATCAAATGCTCTTTCAAGTGTAAGCATTAGTAAGAACATGTTTGAAACAATTGCTCGTGATCTTCTCTTGGAGCGAAATGATCATACAGTAGAGCTTTATGAGGGAAGTGGATCGAATTGGAGACTTGTCAAAACAGGTTCTCCTGGAAACATTGGAAGCTTTGAAGATGTTTTGTTTGCAAACAATGAAATGCAGGACACACCTGTTGTTGTCTCCATATTTCCAAATTTTCAGGACAGCAGATGTGTTATTGGGATGGCCTATGTTGATCTGACTAGGCGAATTCTTGGACTAGCTGAATTTCTTGATGATAGCCGCTTCACCAATCTGGAGTCTTCTCTGGTTGCTCTAGGTGCTAAAGAATGCATTTTTCCAGCTGAATCCGGCAAATCAAATGAATGCAAAAGCCTGTGTGATTCTCTGGAGAGGTGTGCCGTGATGATAACAGAGAGGAAGAAACAGGAGTTCAAAGGACGAGATTTGGATTCTGATCTTAAGAGACTGGTGAAGGGGAATATTGAACCTGTTAGAGACTTGATATCCGGGTTTGACCTTGCAACTCCTGCTCTAGGTGCATTACTCTCGTTTTCTGAACTTCTCTCGGACGAGGGTAACTATGGGAACTTCACAATCCGCAGATATGATATCAGTGGATTCATGAGACTTGACTCTGCAGCTATGAGGGCGTTGAATGTGATGGAGAGCAAAACTGATGCTAATAAGAATTTCAGTTTGTTTGGTCTCATGAACAGGACATGCACTGCAGGGATGGGTAAGAGACTGCTTCATATGTGGCTGAAGCAACCTCTCGTTGATTTGAATGAGATTAAGACGAGATTAGATGTAGTTCAGTGCTTTGTTGAAGAAGCGGGGTTAAGGCAAGATCTTAGACAGCATCTGAAGCGAATCTCAGATGTTGAAAGGCTTGTGCGCAGTCTCGAGAGAAGAAGAGGCGGGTTACAGCACATTATCAAACTCTATCAGGTACTTTCCGCACTTCAATCTGATTATCTGGATGTGAAAAAATTGCACTTTCACTGTCGTAAATATATTAATGTTCCTCTGAATTTGTAGATATGTTATAAGTTTTTGTGAATTTCATTATTAATTCAGTTTTCATCTTCTCTGTGCAGTCAACTATAAGGCTTCCCTTCATCAAAACAGCTCTGCAACAGTACACTGGAGAATTCTCATCACTCATCAACGAGAGATACTTGAAAAAGCTTGAGGCTTTATCAGACCAAGATCACCTCGGAAAGTTCATCGATTTGGTAGAGTACTCTGTCGATCTTGACCAGCTAGAAAATGGAGAATACATGATATCTTCAAGCTACGACACCACATTAGCATCTCTGAAAGATCAGAAAGAATTGCTGGAGCAGCAGATTCACGAGTTGCACAAGAAGACGGCTATGGAACTCGATCTTCAGGTCGACAAGGCTCTAAAACTTGACAAAGCAGCGCAATTTGGGCATGTGTTCAGGATCACGAAGAAGGAAGAGCCAAAGATCAGGAAGAAGCTGACAACACAGTTTATAGTGCTGGAGACTCGCAAAGACGGAGTGAAGTTCACAAACACAAAGCTTAAGAAACTTGGGGACCAGTACCAAAGTGTTGTGGACGACTATAAGAGCTGTCAAAAGGAGCTCGTTGATCGTGTAGTTCAGACAGTTACCAGCTTTTCTGAGGTATGTTTAGTTATTCATCTTAAGTATTGAACTGTTACAAAATTTTGGTTATTTTAAATCATAGTAAATCTATATGCATTTTGTATGGTTTAGGTGTTTGAGGAGTTAGCCGGGTTGCTCTCTCAAATGGATGTTTTGTTAAGCTTTGCTGATTTGGCTGCAAGTTGCCCTACTCCATACTGTAGGCCAGACGTCACCTCTTCGGTTAGTACAATCTCAAGTTATTTGTTTTGCTCCAAAATTACTAGTTTTTTTTCGTGGGAAGTTTATGACATAATGTTGAGAGCATGCTTTAAAAATTGTAGGATGCTGGAGACATTGTATTAGAAGGAAGCAGACATCCATGCGTAGAAGCTCAAGATTGGGTGAATTTCATACCAAATGATTGCAGACTTGTAAGTAATGTAGTGCTAAAATAAATCAAAACCTTTGTCTTTCTTTGCTTCCCTTTTGACTTAGAAGCAATTCCTTGTTTTCCATTTATTGTTCTCTGAAATCAGATTAGAGGGAAGAGTTGGTTTCAAATAATAACAGGCCCCAACATGGGAGGGAAGTCCACTTTCATTCGCCAGGTATGATGGTTTCTTATAGTTTGGTTTTGTTTCATAGGCATATAATTAAAAATCGGTTTCCTATCATTGTAAATTTCAGGTTGGCGTGATTGTACTGATGGCTCAA
The DNA here is from genome assembly GCA_014578085.1 of Cardamine resedifolia. Lineage (NCBI taxonomy): Eukaryota > Viridiplantae > Streptophyta > Magnoliopsida > Brassicales > Brassicaceae > Cardamine > Cardamine resedifolia. The sequence continues at coordinate 140,302 of VBRH01000147.1, forward strand.
GTTGGTTCCTTTGTTCCTTGTGACAAAGCTTCAATTTCTATCAGAGACTGCATCTTTGCCCGCGTAGGAGCAGGCGATTGCCAAGTGAGTTTAAGTTTCACCCACATGTTGATGAATGAAACTGCTGATTTCTGAAAACTCTTATTCCAAGCTTTTTTTTCCTTTGGTGTTTTAGCTGCGTGGGGTGTCTACTTTTATGCAAGAAATGCTTGAAACCGCATCGATATTGAAAGGCGCTACTGATAAGTCACTGATAATTATCGATGAACTTGGTCGTGGAACATCAACTTATGATGGTTTTGGTTAGTTTCTCTGCAATTTCTCCTCTTTCATTTGGATATTTTTAGTAAGTTTGCTATTAGCATCACTTAAAGACTTTTATGTTCTTAACATTATCTTGGTGAATAAATCAGGTTTAGCTTGGGCTATATGTGAGCATCTGGTTCAAGTGAAGAAAGCACCAACAATGTTCGCTACTCACTTCCATGAACTTACTGCCTTGGCTCAAGCAAACTCTGAGGTCGCTGGTAATACCGTTGGTGTGGCAAACTTCCATGTCAGCGCTCACATTGACACGGAAAGCCGTAAACTCACCATGCTTTACAAGGTTGGTTTAATAAAAGAAAACTGCATCTGCTGGTTTGAATTCCTGTGTTGCAGCCTTGATCTGTTTGATCTAAATTACTTGTTTGATTGTCTTCCAAAGTTGAAATTATGTTTGTGTGGTGTGTTGATGGTCTGGTTAGGTAGAACCAGGGGCCTGTGACCAGAGCTTTGGGATTCATGTGGCTGAATTTGCCAACTTCCCTGAAAGCGTAGTAGCCCTAGCAAGAGAGAAAGCTGCAGAACTGGAGGATTTCTCTCCGTCTTCCATGATAATCAACAATGAGGTCTGGATTCGTTTTTCCCCTATGTTTCTCACCCATTATTCAGTTTGTGCTCTCTTAACGTGTTGTTGTTTGCAGGAAAGCGGGAAGAGAAAGAGCAGAGAGGATGGTCTAGAGGAAGTATCGAGAGGGGCAGCACGAGCTCATAAGTTTCTGAAAGAATTTGCAGAGATGCCACTTGACAAAATGGAGCTTAAAGATTCACTTCAACGGGTACGTGAGATGAAAGATGAGCTAGAGAAAGATGCTGCAGACTGCCACTGGCTCAGGCGATTCCTGTGAAGCCTTGCCGTGTTTTCTTTTTTGTTTTTGGTTTTGTAAATGGCTCAAATCAGTTCTTTGTATGAGACTGAATGATGGCAAAAAAGTTATTCGTAAGTAAGCAGGGTTTTCCTCATTTTAAAGTTATCTATAGTATTTTATCATCTTAAAGTAACTCATACCTATACCTATACACCTTGTCGTGGCGAGATTTTGAATCGAAACAACCGGGTTTGGCCGCAATTCGGATTCCAAAGAATGAATGAACCTAGTGCAGTCTTCCGAGATGCATAACAATTAACCATCGCAGTGATAGACTACAGATATATTGAATCAATCTGAATCGGTTAAGCTAGCAAGTTCAGAATCGGTTAAGCTAACGAGTTTACCTTGATGGATTATTGATGGGTCAACATTGTTGTGAATTCCATGGAGGTCGACCAGCTCATCAAATAAACCACTATAACCAGTGGTTAGAAAGAACTCTCTACAAGACATCAAATTTCAGGAATGAAACAGAGCAAAATCTGTAGTCATTATTCTTCAAACCATCGGATTTTCAATGCATCGAATAGTCAAGTTATACTAGAGTGCCTATAAGGGATTAGGAAGCTGCATTCTAAAATCTTTTTGATCTTGAATTCATACGAGCTGAGAGAAACTTGTACAAAAGCTTCTTTCTTCCCCATTTCCACCATGTGGGAACCCGAACAAGCTTCTTTTTCATCTGATTTTCTGTGATAAACAATGAGAATTAATTAGGTGGAAGTGCAATGAACAAGGAGACAGTTTCCTTTGGGGAGGATCACTCACTTTTGTTTTCGATCAGACGTGTTTCCCACTCTGAGAGTAATTTGGAGTAGCTGACAGCAAGCGATGGCCAGAACTTCATTTGAATACTCAGTACATCAAGAACAGTTTGCAGTCCTGCTCTTGATGGTGTGGCGGCGATAGCCAAGTCATTCCTCGGATTTTCACCCAGAAGCACCTTTACAGATTAAGCGGGATCATGAATCTCCATAATAACCATATGCACATTTGAAGGATATTCAAGGTTGAAATAGAGACTACTAACCTTGATCACTTCTGTAGCAGAAGAAGATATGGAGCGAAGATTATAGCTGCAAATGAAAACAAGAGACTATTCAAAACCTGCCCCTTAAAACACAAGAGGCTATTTAAAAGCTTAAAAAATGCATACCCGCCCTCAAGAATCACTAGCATTTTCCCGCCGCACAGATCACCCAACATCTTTGTCATTTGAGAATAACCAGCCGGAGTTACCTGGAAGTAAGAGTAAATTTGATCTCTTATAACCAATTTTGATTTGGCAATAGATTGAACAGAACATCCTCTGATGAGGTGCACAGGACAATACTGATTCCACAATTGTCAATTACAGCCCTATAATATAATAAAGCTTACATCACAGCATCCTAGTGGGTCTCCTCTAGCTGCATCAAATCCCGCTGATACGATGACAAAATCAGGAGAAAATGCAGAAGCTGCAAGGAAAGGTTCCAGTTGAAATTAGACTGAATAAAGAATGAATGCACATTCAGAAGCTCGGTTCACTTCATGAGCATATTATTAGTCATCAATTAAGTCAAAGCCTGGTTTGTGGAAACCATGACTCTGTACCTATGGGAAGAACTACATGCTGAAACACGACTCTGTACCTATGGGAAGAACTACATGCTGAAACGCAAAGATATAGTCTTTATCACCAACTCCACCGCAACTCCATGGAACATTTACACAATAACCTTCAGCACCATTTGTACCAACCTGCACCGTAAAGTAAGATGTTAGAAACTTTTGCTCTGCTACACTTTAATAGATTTCCAAAACAGGATAGAAATCATAAAGTAACACCACATAATATAAATCAATCAAAAGCTACATATTAGGATATAATGCAGCAACTAAAGTATATGCAGAAAAGCATAGGTACCTCAACAGCAGCTCCGGTACCCGGGTAGAAGCTTCCTCCCTCATGTCTGTGTAAGGATATGTACAATACCTATACAATGGTTCCCAATAAATAGGGCAAAAAAGGTCAGTTCACAAAATAATTTAACCGCACCCGACATTCCAAAAATCGTGAGGAGAGACGCAAAAAGTTAGCCAGCTTACAGATTTGTTTTGTTCGAATATCTCTTGGGTTCCATTTCCATGATGGACATCCTGCAACAGTGGAGAAATATTCATATGAGCCTAACCACGTGATGCATAGAACAAGAATGAAGAAGTTTGAAGTTCTACAAAACCACCCAGCATTGAGTTATCAGTGACATTACCCAGTCCACAATCAGCACCTTCTTTGCCCCTGCTGCTTGTGCTACTAATGCAGCAACGGCTGCATTGTTGTGAAGGCAAAACCCCATAGCATGTCTGACGCCAGCATGATGACCGGGAGGTCTAACCTGATTCAATCAAAGATTTTTTAAACTGATATGGTGTAATTTCAATTTCATGCAATTGCATCGTTGCATCTATAGATTTAAAAATATGGTGAACTTGACATACCAAAGCGAAACCATTTTTTACACGGCCAGTGAAAATTTCTGTAGCTAAATCAGCACACAAACCTGCTGCAAGTCTAGCAGCACGTGCTGAATACTCATTTGCATATGTGTCAGAGGTGAAGTAGCTGCCAAACATTGGAGAAAGAACGGCATTAACAGCAAAAAGAGATGAATGAGGAGCAGCTTAGGCAAAGGAAATTACGATTCAAGTTTGAAAAGTCAGGTAAACAAGCAAGGATATGGATGTTGAACACTAAAATTTTTACAGATGGTTTAAATTCAAACCTATAGAGAAGCTGGCTTGTAGTATTAACAGCATCAACATGTTCTGAAGTGTGGACCTCAAAATTGACAAACATAAATCAGTTAACGAATTGTTTGCAAAAGTACTGCAACAAAAAAAATACTGGCAATTAGAAATGTCTCTAAGACAAAGCAGGAGCTCACCATCTGGAGTTCTTGTTTCGTGATTTCCCTTGCATCAATAGGCAAGCATCTTCCAGGAAAAACACCTGCAGATTTTCTAAATGTGGTGAATGCCAAAATTACTCCCAGCAGTATAATATTGTAAAACGGAACATATTCATATTCTCATGACAGTAAAGCCAAAATACCAGCTGTGGCAAGACTAGCAGCTATAGCTCGAAGACGATCAGGTCTCTCCGGATGTGGATGTGCCTTCGCTTCAAACTTTTAAAGTATGCCATCAGCACATGTTAAAATGGAAACACTTGCACGGAGAAAAGCTTTGGAGATAGTAAATCTTATAGATGTCAACAGAGACGAGAGAATTCTCAGAAAACATAATGGTAACAGGATCATACTTCTGAGTGTAGCAACATCCTCTCGTCGAACCCAACAGCTGTTGAGCTGGTTGCAGATGAGCTTCCTAAGATCAAGTGAAAAGAGAAGCGCACATGCTTACAGTTACTTAAAATAGCAATATTACATAAAGACGGTTTCAGAAGAAGCAAAGCAAGTACTTCCTACCTCCATATCTCTCTTCGACTTCAGTGGGACCATTATCTTTACAAAAGCGAGATGCAAAATGTCCAAACCTCAGGATGTCAGATTCCTTGTGCTCACCACATATCTACATCAAGGAACCAATTTCATTAATGCGTAGCCAATGCACACTGTGCACACACATACGTATGCCACTTAAGATCACAAAAAGAAGTTGTTAAGCAAGAAAAAGTAGATAAAAAAAACATACCAAACAATGGACCATATCACCAGGGTTCGCCATAGTGCAATTGACGCAACACCAGTTCACAAAATCCACGGGGGTCTGCACAGGTTCCCAATCACTATCATCCTCCTCATCATCTTCATTCAGTAATGTATCCGCACCGTAAATATCTTGAAACGTCATTTCTCTAGAAACCCTAGCTCTTTTCTGCATAAGACATATTAACAATGGCTGATATTATCACCAAGTGAAGAAAACCCAAAAAAACCATGGAAATGAGGAAAGTCATGGTTTTAGCTTACAGATGAAACACCAGAAGCACCATTTATGTCTCCATTGCTAAACTCATTCTCAGTGCAAGTACCACCGTTCTCATGTTTTCTCTTTGAACCCTCACAGGAACTCTCGAGAGTTTCTACAACCATTGTTACTTCACTACTAACCAGCTGATAAATCTTCGCTGTGTAAAGAAAAAACCCAATAGAAATTTTAAAAATTCAAAATTTCCATATGTAAGGAGCTAAATCAAAATCGAACCAAATGTAAGGAGCTCAAAAAGGCTACAAAAAACAACTCTTTATGAAGAACCTAGCTTTTCTTGTGTATTTCGTAATCGATTCGCCGATCCAGAGACTCTAAATTGCCATTTGAACAATGGAAACCGAATCAAAATTCAGAAAAGGGAGCAAATATCTTACCTGAAGAACTTCCGGCGAAACGTTGAACGGAGAAGGCTGCGTCCGTCGCCTTAAGAGGAGCGTGACGCTACGATAGCACAACAGAGCATAAAAGAGAAAGTCGACAACGACGACGTTGTTCAGACTTCAAAGTGTAAAAGATTATTTGGGCTGAGGAGCTGTGTGTGACCTAATAATAATAATAATAATATAAGCCCATTAATAGATGTGACTTTAATGGGCAAGTGATCATTTAACACTTTCAAAGTTTTCAAACTTTTGCAATTTTGCAAATTAAATCTCCAACTTATATGTTGGCAAATTACCTACCAAGTTTGGATTTGACTACACAAATTTGAGTTTGAAGAAAATCAAATTTAAACAAACAAAAAAAAACACAAACGTGAACTTACAAAATAAAAATATTGGCGACTGAGAGCTGTAAAATGAGGTTTGTGATTATTTAACATATGTAACTAGTTGACTTCTGCATCCGAAGGAACCTTATGATGTAGTATGTATGTAGCAGTTGAAGAAATCTCAGCAGTCGTGAAACCGATGATCATTTTACAAATTAAACACAATTAACGATTACGGCTCCAATATATTTGATTTGCTTACAAGCCAGTGAGAAAACCGATGAGAACGTCTTAGCTAAGTTATCGTTTGATTTCTAAGAAACATGTCTTTTTTAAGAACTGTGATAACCATATTCTTTTTATTCTTACTCTCTAAAATTTTGATAAAGCCTTAAAATAAACCTTATTTTAGACACATGTACAGTATATGTAAATATGAATGTTTGGCTCCCTAAAATCCCTTACTATTTATATATTGTGAAGGTGGTATTTTTGAATGTCCTATATATTAGTATATGATCATCACATTGATCAAATAAAATGTTGTTTTACATAGTCATTTTAATACTATTATGAAAGACTCCAAATCAAAATAAATATTGATCGTTATTAATATTAGTTTACATATACTAATGAAACTAGAAATAAGGCGTACACGTATAACTAAACCAAAATCAGATGTCAGAAATTATATATAAAAGAAATATTATCTATTTATTTTAGTACTGCATACAGTTAACATAAATATCGCATGTTCTATAAAGAAACTACCCATATAAAAAAATTAACCCGACATATATATCTGATCAAAGTAGATATATAAACCATCATCCATTGATGCATGTAATATACACATTCAACAAATACGGAGATATGTAAGGGGCAGGGTATATATATATATATGTATAGTTGACAAGATAAATATAGAGTGATATATTTAAGAAGAAGAAGAACAACAACAACACACCCACATAAAATGAGAGAAAAAACACTGGAAACGGTCAATACGTAAATATGTGAGCTCTCTCTAGTTTTCAAACCTCTCACCATCTATATACATATATATATATGCATATACACATAAAAATGTATGTGTTGATGATCACTCGTGCGCACAAAGAAGCATAGTAATACACTTTCCAATAATGTAGAACCTTCCTTTCTTCTTTTTGAGAAACTCTCCAACTCCTTTTGGTGAAGAAGGCTTGTTCTTCGTCTCCCAATTCTCCTCTGTCTTCTCCTTTGACATCTTCCTCATTCTTTATTGTGTGTGTATATAACAAATTTTTGTTTGTTTTTTTAGGTTCAGGGTTTAAATTGATGATTTGTGATGTTTAAAGGGGGTATTTAAAAGGAAGCGAAGGTTCATATATAATTGTATTGGAGTGAAAGAGAAAGAGATAAGGAAAACGTATTCCCCACCATTGATTCCGGACCCTTCAACGAAACAACCCAAAAACAAAGGCCACTTGTGAAGTGTGACCGACTAGCTTCCCATTATGGTTGAAAATATTTGATGTGTTGTTTTCTTGTCTCCTTTCAGTTCAAAGATTCATCATCGGTAGAGATGTTGTGATGGATTTATACACTTCAATTATTGGGTTATATTAGAACATACGGTTTTGTTGACCGTCTAAATCTGATCTTCATTTTTTTTAAATTTAAATATATTGGTAATGCAAACTAACCTATGGTTAACTGCTAAATAGCTTCATGGTCGCAACCGATGTACTAGTTGGCCACTAAATATGAAAGAATTTTCAAGGTCACAAATTCAAATATCGGTAACGTGAAAGGAACTATTTAACTTATTATGGTTTCCGGTTCGAAGAGATAATGGACCTAAATCAGGAAACTTCTTAGTTAAAAAAAAATGTTTTATAACTTTTGCATGGTTATAAAATTTCACTAAACTAATCACACACAAAAGAAAAAAAAAAGAGAGAGAAAAAAAATTGCCTTTAGAGGATTGCACGAGCCCAAACTTGGAACATATTCCAAATTTCATATAAAAATATGAAATCTAATCAAACACGTAAAGTCACTAATTAACTAACTACATTTAATTAGTGACCATTATTTCTACGATAAATTAAAGATCTAATTAAGAAAAAATTTCATTTCTATTTTTCTAGATCAGTCATTTTGATCTACCTTTAAACTTCATTTGAAACTTACTACTCTCGTATCAAGACGTCAGTTTACCCTCCAAAAAAAAAAAAACTGCGAAAATCAAGAACGTAAATTACTACAATCTTCAAATGAAACCACCCACTCTACTAACTCCAGCCATTATGATATTTGGCATTTAAATCTCTGGTCGTCTAATCATTCAAATCCACGACGAATTAGAGTGGGTGGTTCAATAAGCTTCTAAAAATAGATATGAGGACCAGAGATTTAAATGCCAAATATCATAATGGCTGGATTTAAAAGATTTAAAAACTGCATAGCCTCACAAGCTTCTAAAAATAGATACGAGGACCAAACAAAAGTGCCGTTTTCTGATTGTGTAATCTACCTATTAGCTAGTACTTTAAATTTTATGAGGGTTTTCACCAATATTAATTATTTAACACCGAGGATGATATTGCTTTAGTGTCTAATACGTTTATGTTGTCTTACGTTTGGAAAAGGATAACAAAAAATAATTAAAAAACTGGTTGAAGATCTATAAAGATTATGAATTCGAAAATCCAAAATTTGTAAACTAAAAAACAAAAACTTTGAGATTCAAGTATATTAGTAAATAGCAAATACGAAAAGAGTCAATTTTAGTGGTATCATTTTCCAGAAAAAGTGGGAAATCACATGGGAGAATTTATATATTTTCAAACGTAGGAAGTGAAAGGTCGAATCCATCAAATCTTTTTCGTTATAATTGAGAAAGTAATCAAACTTAATTACGATCTTCTAAAATACACGAGAGGGCAATGAGGAGGGGATGCACCATGCACGTGAAGTTCACATAGACAAGACAGCCCTTGCCTGTTGTCTGTTGCACTCATTACAACCTTTTTTTTCTTTGGCAACACTCCATATATACAACCTCAATTTTTTTAGAATGTAATAATTTTGGTTTTTGGACTTTCTCTCTATATATCCATTTATTTATTTTATCTTAGGTCCATTCGCACTCCATGGAATAGTTACATATGTAGAGACATATCCTTTCATTAGCTTTATATCCTTTGTTTTTTTCATTAGCTTTGTTTTTTCTTGCCAACTTACTGGCTTTATATAGTAAACCCAACAACCTCGCATTTTTCTTATTTTACGTGTAACATGAGATCAAAGAAAGGTAAACGCACCAGATAGAAAATGGACATATAAACCCAAAATAAAATAAAAACACGAATTGATGTGCTTACTAATGATGTGTCGGCTGCCTCTACAGTAAAATAAATCAGATTTTTTTTTTATTAATAATAACCGTGATATAATTAATCTTAATCTGAATGCGAGGCCAAACCCAAATAAGGAAAACTTAAGCTGAAACTACGGCCTATAAAAATTACTCTATACCGTCAGATCAGAAGCGTCTTTGCCCTTCTTTAGACCCATGCCAGGGCCGTATCGCATCTTAGACCCTCTCCACTCGCTGATCGAGAGATCAAAACCAATTAAAAAACTAACATATCGTAAATAGCTAGCATAATTAACATTTATTATATGATATTACAACTTTTATCTTTATGATTTTTCTTTGTATTTAGAAGAAAACATTGTGACCTCTATCTGGGTGAGGCTAGTTCCATCGAGTACGAGTAAAGATAGTCGACGGTCAATGGTGGTTCTGTGAGTCCTACGTTTCTAGGGCTTATGAGATATATAAAACCAAAATACTTTACTATCATAAAAGTTAAAACAAAAATATAGAAATAAAATGTACATCGATTTTCTTCCAATGCATACTAAAGACTGAAATTCACCCCAAAAAATGAGAAAGAAAACCCGATATATATTGTAGAAAACAATGCCTAGAGAAATATGTTATCTTCTCTAATAATTACATTAGTCGTAATCTTGTACAAGTAGACCCTTTGAGATAGAAATAACACTGAAAATTTATTTGAGGATAAAATATTTCATACAGGAATGGATCTATATACAAATCCATAAATTTAAAACATTTTTATATAGATTTCAAACTCGTTTATTAGATTGCCAAATCTAAGGCAACTCTCCCGAACAAATATGGGTTGCCCACCATATATTATATATTGTATTAATAGGTTGATATATTTTTCTATTTTGATCACTATGACATTTTTTTTAAATTCAAACATACATACATATATATATACATGGGTCGGAAGTTGTGAAACCTTTTTGTGTTCACTGGTTCATTAGCCCTACCAGATTTCCTTCTAATTATTAAACTAAAAGGTCGAGATTTTGTTGATCGATATGATTCACTCCAATCCTTGAGTGGGGAATGAATTTTGCCATAATAAGGAAATGAAACTGGAATAAATTGACAAGTGCCGATCAAGTAATAATGAACAGATCGGGGATAGTATACATTTGTAATACTTACTTTTTGTGTAATTGTAGTTGCTCCAAAAGAATACAATATAACTCGTGTCTCTTCCTGTTAATATTTAATGTTCTGTTTGGGACATGTCTTCACTGTGTGGAGTTCACCGTGAAAATTCAGGAATTGCGTTGACCCTACTAAAACAAGACTTTCATTAAGCATATAAAACACAAGAACACTAAAATCTAGAGATCAAGATATTATCATATGACTGTTCAACAACCATCCGTTTTGGATTCTCTCTGACCGACTTTTCGTTAACCGTTTTCTCTCTAACCAGTCTTTTCTTTAACTGTGTTTTTACCCGACCAAAAAAATCATAAGTTTTGAACTGGATCGGATCTAAACACCTGCCGAGTCAAATTGTTTTCTTTTTTTTTTTTT
>VBRH01000147.1:173097-188950 GCA_014578085.1 Cardamine resedifolia
TTTTTTTTTTTTTTTTTTATCAAGATTTTGTTATTATGACTATTATTAATTACTGGAATTTTACGTTTTTCACATACATTATAAGCTATTTCATTGGTTATATAATTTTAAAGTAATTTTTTTCTAGGGATGTATTGAACTGAATTTATAGAGAGGTTTAAAATTTTAATGAGTTTTGAGATAATTTTGATAAATTAGAAAATTTATTATTAAAATTTTTTGAAATTTCACCTTAAACCATGAGATTTGATATTTATATTTTTAACTATGAAATCTCCTGAAATCCCACCTAAAACTTTTAAATACTCACTCTGTATCAAAAAGATTGATTTTTACGTAATTCACATATATTAAAAAATAATAAATACTTAGTAATAAATACATTACTTTTCTACCATTAATACTCTTCCATATATATTAACCAATAGAAATTCAACAATTCAAACAATCTTAATTAGTATTTCTTGAAGTTTACAATTTACTGATATTAACTATTAAAAGTAAATTTAAAAGTCTAGGAAATCAATCTTTAAATAACAAGAAAAAAACACTAGAAAATTATTATTTTTGAAACAGATGGAGTACAATTTTTAAACAAGTTTTAATAACCGTGGATTTGATTATTCATTTTAAAATCATTTCAAAATATATCATACCATATTTATTACTTTAGCATTTTTAGGATATATACATATATACTTTAGCAAATTCATTTTTATTCATAACTCATTGAAAATTTTCTTAGACATAAAAATATTTGGATGTGATATATGACATATATATATAGTTAAACCAATCTAAAAACACGTGTAAATAAAATTTAAGAAGTAAATCTATTCTAAACTTAGAAGAGTATCCCAGCTTATTAATTATTATAACAAAATTTCTGTGGTGTTTATTGTATACAACTTGTAAAAAAAACATACATCTCGAGTAAAATTAACAAGGCGTGTGAACTTGTAGAGTATATAATAATCCTTAATAAAACACTCATTTTTCAAAAGTTCCTCATTTTAACTGGAAATTAAACATTTATGGTATCTCCAAGAGACAGCATCCCTTCCTAAAATTAAAATCTTTCACAATAAACAAAAGATACTTTTACCTTCAAAATCATATCTTCAAAATCTTTCACGATCTCTTCATTGCTTTTAAAAAACATATTTTCAAACAAAACAAATCAGACATAGCTTTTGGTTTAGAACCATCCAATTTACTTCAACAATGGAAAACCAATGGGCTTCTGGTCTTTGCAGCTGCATGGAAGACGGCAAATCTGGTTAGAAACTCTATATAAATTTAATCAATTTGTCTGTAAATCCTTATATATATATATATATATATATATATATGTATTGTTATCATTTTACTAAAATTATATATTTCTTTTTTTTGGTGTGCGTTGGATAAGCTTGCCTCACATGTTTCTTCCCGTGCGTCACATTTGGACGTATCGCGGATATTGCCGACGAAGGAACGACTGGTAAGTCATACATGCATATATGAATCCCTTTTATTGTGATTGTGTACATATATATATATATATATATATATATATAAATATGAGTGTGTTGTATTCATGTAACTTCATATGTATATGTAGGTTGTGGGAGATGTGGGATATTTTACGGACTGATATGTTGTGTGGTTGCCTTACCTTGTTTGTTCTCATGCACTTACCGGACCAAGATCCGAAGCAAATTTGGGATACCGGAGTCTCCAGCTTCGGATTGCCTCACTCACTGCTTTTGTGAATATTGTGCTCTTTGCCAAGAATACCGTGAACTCAAATATCGTGGTCTTGATCCCTCTATTGGTAAATTGCATTTTTTAAAGAATTCTTTAATACTGTTGTATGCATTCTTGTGGCCTCAATTTCTATTAATTAACCGATATTAGTACATCAAATGCCTAATTAACTTTTATTGTTTTTACGTAATAGGGTGGAATGGGAATATGCAAGAGACGATGGCTGCTCCTATGGGTCAACAGATGTTGGGTTGATTTTAAAGTTTTATGTTTTCAATATGATTTAAATTAAATAAATGGATTCATAATAGCATCACTTTTGAGTGTGTTTTTAATATTTAGTACATTAAGTAAATTTATTTCCAGTTTCATCAATATTGTTGATTTGTTGAATAACCTATATATCTTGACCAAAAGAAAATATTAGTATTGGCAAAAACCACATATTTTGAATTAAGGAACTAGAAATCATTGTCTCGTCAAAAATTTCAAATTCTCAACAAGAGTTTATGAAATAAACTAAGAACATATATAAGAAAAACTATTCGAACTTCTTCTAAAAAAATATTCATTAAAAAAAAAAGATGTGGCTAATGAATAATAGTCGTGAGATCGTAATTTTCTACCTCTCAAGAGTGCTTACACAAAACAAGCTTAGAAATGTATTGTTAGCCCAAAGGCTTTATGCCTATACATAAAGCATCAAATTATTTGTACGAGTCAAAGTCATTCAAGTTTTGACCAAGCAAATTAAATCAAATCCATGTACTGTATGTGCATAAATCATGGTTTCCATAATCAGTTATCATTGTATATCTGTATTAATGATTTTTTAGTTGCAAATTTTGTTTTGTTTCTATGTGCAGAATATATAGCACCAGTTCCACAACCCATAAGCAATATAGAGTTGATCCAATTCCAGTTTTGTAATATCAATATTTTTTTTTTTTGAATTTAAAGGGTACCAACATACATCCCACACATACTGCGCATGCATGTACATAAATTATTGTTTGATTAAGCCCATATAGTAATCGATTATCTGAATATGTGTATATATACTGCTCATTCTCTTCACTTGTGATGGCTGATCTTTGTAAATTTTATTACAAAATCTTAATTTGGTTTTCTTTTTCAAGAACGGTGACAGGCAAACTAGTATAAATATAAAACTGACAGCCAAACAAGCTAGTTTGGGGAATAATGTTTCAAAGTAGTAATTAGAAATGGATTAAGTTATATACAAGATGGAAATATTTTATATGAAGAAAAAGAGTCCACCATCTGAAGAAAGTTTAAACTAATTCAAGCTGTGAATTATATAAACCTAACCTTCATCTATACACTTTTCACACAAACGATAAGAGGTGTCGTTCTTAAAAAAAAAACTTTAATTCAAAAAAAAAAAAGAGAGAGAAGTAAACCTTTAGATCTATGGGTAACCCAGATCTTAACCAGCCCAATCATGCACAACCTCCGGTTCAATCAACGGCTAACCGGAACAACCAGGTACATTCCCAACACGGTGCAACTGGCTACCAGGCACGCATACCAACAACGGGCATACCGGTCAATAACCAAACACAAAATCGCTGGAGTTCTGATCTTTTCGATTGTATGAACGACAGTGAAAATGGTTAGATAACTTTAAAAATAAAATCAATCACGCAATCTTATACATAAACTCAAACATTATACGATTATTTTCATTTTTGTTTGTTTGTTTGTTATGCATCGGGTCAGCCTTGATCACATGTTTAGCTCCATGCGTCACGTTCGGACAGATTGCTGAGATAGTTGACGAAGGCGTAACAAGTAAAGTCATTCATACATATACAAATTTCAATTTTTTTAAAAAATCATAGATTCTCATTTGTGTAACTATATTTGTTTTTGTGTATCACGAAGCTTGTCCGACAAGTGGGTTGTTGTATGGAGCGATATTTCTAATCGGAGTACCCTTCATATACTCATGCGCATTCCGGGCCAAGATGCGAATCAAATACGGGTTACCGGAAGCTCCGGCTGCCGATTGGATCACTCACTTATTCTGTGAGCATTGTGCTCTTTGTCAAGAGTATCGTGAACTCAAGCACCGTGGTTTTGACCCCGTTATTGGTAATTTCATTATTATGAATGATCCATTCTTACATTAATTTAATGTTTTTCTTCTATTTTTTTTTTTTTTAATTGAAGACGAATAAAATTATGACTTACCCTTTTTTTTAATAACCAATGCTGGTTTAAATATTACTACTAATTATCAATTTTTGCAACAGGGTGGACTGGGAATGTGCAAGCACATCAGCAAGAGATGATGGCTCCTCCAACAGGTCAACGGATGATGGGTTGACTTATAAACTTTTGTTAATTTTTTTTCACAACAACATGATTAAAAGAACGTTGTCTAATTCCTCTTTTCTTTTCTTTTTTTGTTACTTTTTTATATTTTTCATGGCCGGAAATAAATGTAAGGCAGTGATTTTATGTTCGTGGGAGCCGATGAACAAAACATGAGTGTGAATTTAACGTAATTTCTTCATATATTCGAAATATGAATAATATTTTAAAGCTCTTAATCTACATATAGTGATCAAATTATCAGTAATATTTCATAAGATTTTAGATATAAATTCCTTCATAAGATTTTAGATATAAATTCCTCTTTTTTTTTTTTACAGATTGGGTGATGCAGTTCATATTGTTCAGTTCATTATAGTTGATAGTAGATAATAACACCCAATAATCTGTTATCAAAATTTATTTCAATAATTAGATATCAAACCTCTGAATTAATGTGGAAAATGGTCCAATACACATTTCTAATATAAGGGTTAAAAAATGCCTCTGATTTTTTCCCATTATTTACTACTAGTTTAGTTGTATAGTTGGGTTAATAGTTTACAATTAATAGTTATCTCGCGCGAGTGAAACGCCGATGCAAAAGAAAAAAAAACTTACATCCCCAAACACCTGCGGATCTTCCGGCAAAGTCCAAGACTTTCGCCGGGAATATCAACATCCGTCGCCGTTACAATCTCAGGCTCCTTGAAATCAGCTTTCTGGCTCAACTCCTCGAAGGAGTCGACCACGTTCTGCAACCTAGCGACGAACTCAATGAGGAGAGACGAAAATGTCGCGAGAGACAAGGCACTCGCGCTCTCGTACGTCTTTGTCATCTCCACCAGCGGCGAAGCTCCGTTTGTTGTCTCCAGATGCGGTGGAAGCACAAGTCGTGCAGGCCACGACACCTGTTTTGAGAAAGTAGGTCTATTGTTCAACGGCTCACGATGATTCTTCTCCCCCCAGCTCTTTGGTATCTCCAAAACCGCCTCGCTTAGGGATTTGAAGGCATAGATTGGAGCCTCATGGTTCTCTGGCGGATCCAAATCTTCGAGGGAGAGCAGTTCTTGAGGCTCCGATTGTGATTCCTTGGTGGCTCGGTTTCCGATCTCCCAGCATTCGGAATTGACGAGAAGGTAAGATTTCTTGTCGATCTTGTGCTGTAATTCTTCGGCAGCTAGGTGTACTTCAAAGAGAATGTCGACTGGTCCTAGCTTCTCCATCTTCTTCACCTTTTCACCGAGCTCTCTTAACAATTTGGCTCCTTCTACGCCAACTCGCTGAAGTTCTTCCCTGAAAACTTGTCTCCTTTCCTCTGGTGCCTGTGGAATGTTCCCAGATAAAGTTCGTATCATGAACAGGTTATTTTCTCAAATCCTGAATTATACTCAAATTCACAAACATCCATAAAAGTCTTTCTACTATGTTACCTGGATTTCTGAGAGAATGCAGCCGTGCAATGCCATCACAGTGAACGCACAATGCTTGAGAGCGCCACTGAGCTTGACGTAGTTCTTCCACGGATAGTTAAATGACCTGTATGGTCCGTGAGGTGGCTCCCATATTGCGAAACTCATCTTTGCAATTACAACAGAGAAAAAACAAACTAATTCAGAGACGACAAGCAATGGAAGAAAAACAGACTCTTTTTATAATGATTCTGCGATGAAAAATACCAGAGACTCTTCTTGGCTGGTTGACTCAACCGCTGATCTGTAACCCTTGTAAACCGGATCCTCCGATGCTTGGTACGTGAGGATTTTGGATGGGATTCTCTCATATTCGACACAGCGGAGGTATCCATTCACACAACCTTCAAGACCAAAGTAAAATTATCAATGAAACATCTTCTTCTCAAGAATCGGAAAGCCAAAAAGCCTTTGTTTTACTAACCTTCAAGAGAAGTCGCAACATTCATAAAATTCTTGACAACAAGGTTATGAAGATCCTCTCCAGCCCATATAGGATAGATAAACATATTGACACCTAAACTAACACCAGCACCAAGAGCTATAAGCAGAAACCGAGATACAGCCACTTCTATGAACTGCCCTGTTCTGAAACCAGATATGAGAATATAGCAATACGTAAGCAAGAAAACCCGAAAACCGTATTCATAAGCTTTCATCGCCGGGTATAGTTTCATGAAAGTTGCAATGAACCCTGCCAGACATAAACATATATAAATAAGCATAGAGAAACCCAAAAATTGTTCACTGAAAAAGAATTAAAGATGGTGTAATATTACCAATGCAGAAGATACTAACAGTGCAGAAGAGCTCTTCCCAGTCACCGAATAATGTCGAGAGCTCAGCCATTCCAAGAGCAAGACCTCCAGCTGATAATGTCCCAAGCGCTCTATTAAACCCTTTGCTTAGAGTTGCTCCTATTACAAACCAACACAATTTATAGCTCTAATGCACAATTTCCCTTAAACAAAACGATTTTTAGTTAAAATGATACACTAATTGTCAATTTCAGTCAAACAAAATCAATTTGCTCTTTTTATTTAAATTAAGAAAACGACGAACTTCCATAGATGAAAACAAAGCAACGACGCACACTCACAAGGAAACAAAAGCCAAATCCAGAAAATTTCAATTCGAATTGATTTAATTCCCATACCGATAAACTCATGATTTGAAACTACCAAATTCGTGTGAAGATAAATTACCGATCGTGAATTCGAAGACGACGACGACAGTAAGAATAGCCCAAACAGAGTAACGACTGAGATCCGGATTAGGTTCCTGGAAGAAAATCAAAAGCGCGACAATCGTAAGAGCAAGTCCAATCTTCGCGGAGAAGACGATCTTTCTCGGATCAGATACTCCCATCTCCCAAGCTTTCCTCGCTACATCTTTGGCATCGTTGTAAACTCCGGAGATCTTCTCGGATAGATTTCCGCAGGTACAGCAGCAGCATAAAGGTGTTCTTCCATAGTTATTATCGCTTTCGAGAAAATCGTTGGACTCGATGTCGGTGAATCTTAAATCGGAGAAACCATTATTGGAAAGAAGCTTCTCACGTTTCTCGAGTATTCCATGCCTAAAGGAACCTATCTTTGCCGCCATTACTGAACACTCAGAATTTCTGAGAAACGAAGAATGGTGGAGATATTTTTTTGACTGACGAGAGACGAAACTGTTAGTGGTGGTGGTGGTGGTGGTGGTGGCCCCTTTTTAGGTGAATAAAGTGGTTACATTATGAAGCAAAATGACGACGTTTTAATTCCTTTATTTAACCATCATATTCATGATACTTTAATTACGTTACGTCACATTAAAGCTTATAGTCAACATTCAGTTTATCAATCTAATTACCTAAAATAGTATTCTTTTTTTTCCTTAACCTATTAATTTAATATCTTAAACAAAATTAAAATGTTGACATCAATTATATGCCAACACAACACTGAAGCGATGATTCGGACTCTTGTTTGACAATTCATTAAAAGTTAAATGATTATAGTCTCATTCCCAACACATAAATAATCAACTTTACTTGAGAAAAGAAAATGGAGATTCCGTGAGTATTCATTCCATTCAATGTTTTCTTCTTTCTGAGATAAAGAATCCAACATAAACAGTTTTTTTTTTTTTAAATGCCATTATTGCTGAATGAAAGAAGCTAAACTAGAGGAAACAATTCTCAATCTAATCAACTGAAAAATGTTTGAAGAAGAAACATAATAAGACGCCAATTTTGGGACTGACAAAACCTGTAATGGTGTGATCAATTAACAAGGATTATACTAGTAACAAACTGGACCAAATACACGATGAGATTTGAGTGTAGTAGAAGTTTGAACATAGGATCATTAAACCTAATCCACAGGAATTTCAACGTTCATCTCCGGTCCACTACTCCCAAAGACCTGTGAAATCGTAGATACAACAAGAAAGAAGATGTAGTATCAAAACATGACTGCAATTCTGATGATACAATCACAAAAAAGAAAAAATCTACCTTTATGAAATCTTCCAGGGTTAAGAAAGAGTCACTCGTGTAGCCTGCTTCCTTCAAAACCTGGCTCAGTACTTCCTATACCACAAAAAGTAAAACACAAGACACATGATGAAAAAAAAAACACTTGTTTACTGATTTTATACAATGTTCATGAGATCATAACCATATATATTGAAACCCAAGATGATGAGAGTGGGGAACATAAGAAGAACAAAACGTAAAACCTCAAGTATTTAGATGAATAGAGTTTTCCAGAATAATAATTACACGCTAAAAAACTGGTTTTATTAGATTAAAGATGCTTTGTTTTCTTCTAGTTATATTTTTGACAAACTCACTTTTCAAAAAAACATGAAAATGGGAAACCTTGATGAATGTTCTAAATGGTTGAGTAACGGAATCATATAAATTATTACCAATTTTATAAGATGGATGACTAAAATGGTTTTACCAACGTTTTCTACACATACCTCTCTTTGCTCATCAGACATGAATGACCCCGATAAGTCCCGCAACACTTCCATAATATCTTTAAAGGAGACTTTCCCATTGCAGTCCGAATCATAGACTTTAAAGATCACTAAAACAAAGAAGTCTGATAATCTTCCCATACAATACAGTGAAAAGTGAAGATTTGCCACAAAAAATGGATTTACTTACATTCAACTTTTTGTCTTAAACTTGCCTTGGCACTAAATGCAGACAAGAAAGCCACAAAATCCTTAAAGTTCAAACCATCAACCATCTTAAGCAGCCTCTGTTATTTTATATACAGCAAAAATTAAAACAAAAGCTAAATTCAATTTAATGGGTTTTAACAAAGTTTCATCGATTAGATTAGGAAAAAAGTCAAAACCTGAGATAGTGGATTCATGGCGAACTCAGGGACAGAGAGAAACTCATCAGCAGATATAAATCCCTTTGCATTTCGATCTAACTGGCAAAACCTTTGATACAGAGATAGAATTTCCTGTTGCTCAACTGAAGCAAACACACACACACAAAAATAAAAGCGAGTTTTGAACAAAAGCATATAAATTTTTAAACATATAGAAAGAGACAGAGAAGTGTTGTCGGAAAATCTCACATAGATCATAACAATGGCTCTGGACTTCTTCGATGTCGTATTGAGTCAGCATCGACGAAGTGTTTCCCATTTTTTTGAGTTTCAAAGGTCTGATTCAAATATGGTTAATCATCATAACTCAATTTAGTTAGAGATCGATCACAGAAAATTTCATGTGAGATTCGTGAAACTAAAATTCCAAAATGAGTAAAATAAATGAATTTCCGCCAGAATTATTGCGAATTCGAGAAAGAATAATACTGATTGAAAAACAAAACATGAATTTATTAACTTACTGATGTAAAAGCTTATCTCTTTCTTCTGCCCGCTTTTTGATTTTTTTGGTCGCAGGCGTTGATCTGATTCCTCCGTATCGCCGGAAATCTGCCTTAAGAATAATAAAAGGCCAAAGGCCCAAACATCCATAAAAGGCCCATTATATAAGTTCAAGCCCAGGTGAAAATGGCTTAGCGCCTTTGTTCATCCGGAATCTCTCCTTTTCTCTTTCGATTTTGATTTCGTTTCTTCAGCCATTGATAATACTCTGAAACTCTGAGGCCATGTTTTCGTCTCTCTCAGCTCCTTCCTCACTTTCTTCTTCGTTGATTTCGTCTTTTGTCGCCGTTAAAGTGCCTCCGGTCACCGGACCTCTGATTCACCGTCGCGATCTTCTTTCTATTCGTGTCAGGGCTAGCTCGAATCAGAATGGTTCCGATTATTGTTTTCCAAATAAGCTTAAATCTTTTGCCAAATCAGCGATTCTCATCGGCGCTGCTGTTTCCATGACCGGAAAGTTCTCAACTTTACCGGTGAAAGCAGAATCTCCGGTTACCACTACTGAAGAAACTTTCCAAGAAGTGAAAGAAGAGAAACCGTCTAAACTTGAACCCTCTTCGCCATTATCTGAGCTTCTAGACTCTACACCCGAGGCCGTCGAAACGCTGAGATCACTCCTACAGCAGAAGCTAGAGAAGGGAGAAGACGAGGAATCTCTCAAGCTCTTAGAGAGACTAGTAACCGCACAACCAGATGAAACAGAGTGGAAGTTTTTAATGGCAAGGCTATTAGGCGAGATGGGTCGTCCAGAAAAAGCACGCCAAGTGTTCGAGGAAATTCTCCAAAGAAACCCACTCTCGTTCGAGGCTTTATTCGAGAACGCATTGCTCATGGACCAGTCTGGAGAAGGAGATGCAGTGCTGCAGAGGCTGGAAGATGCGTTAGCTATAGCCGAAGCTGAGAATATGGTGAAGGAAGTGAGGAACGTGAGACTGATCATTGCACAGATACAGTTCTTGCAGAAGAAAGTGGATGAAGCATTGAAGAGCTACGAGGAACTAACTAAAGAGGATCCGAAGGACTTCAGGCCGTACTTCTGTCGAGGTATGATCTATAGCTTGCTGGACAAGAACGTTGAAGCAAAGGAACAGTTTGCGAAATACAGAGAGCTTTCTCCAAAGAAATTTGAAGTAGAAGGGTACTTGAGAACTCCATTATCTAGAATGAAGCTTTTTGGTGGTGGTGAAGAGAACTAAGTTAGTTAGAATTGCTCTCATATCATATTTGAGGTAATAAGACAAGGAAGACCACATTGTTTTCCTGATAAATTACGCTGGATTTTTTTTTTTTCAAATAGCAAATGTTCGATGTTGAAATAAAGTTTGAAACTCATTTATTTGTTGGTCTGTTTTGTTTATCCTGTGATTCTTAATTTGATTATAAAGTAAAACTAACTGGAAAAAAGAGAGACAAGGAGTGTAAAAAAAGGGGACTTATTTGATACCAATGCTGTGGAGTGTAACAATACTCAAAAGCTCATTACATTAATCCGTAGGTCTAGTGACCCACAAGTTTCTAAGAACAAGAGAAATCTGCAGAGAGTTTGGAAGATATGAAGGAGCCATTAGCTTGTGAAAAGATTCCACTTTATGTCCCGTATCAAAAGCTCAAACATCTGCATCACTGAACAACACAAAAAAGAAAAAAAAAAGCCTTTCAATCACAGGAGCTCTTAATGAAAGTGAAGCAAGCAGGGGTTGTGCACAAGAACCAATAACGTACAGCAGTTTGGGTTCCAAGTTTGGCACGGTTGATAATATAACAGTCGACGTGAGAGGTTTCACCTAAATTATAGTCTATAACACTTGTAGAACGTTCCACAAGTTGGGTCTAAAATATGTTTCATCCCTCAGATTTTCATAATCTACCCACTGCTAGAGTTAGCTTGGTGATGGTGTATATAAATGAGAACTATTATTAACAACCAGTGTTCCTATATACCTCAGAATGGAGCATGGAGGCTCTTTAAATCATATCAGGCTAAGAAAAATAAACTCCTAGAATCATAGATTAACCAATTTATCTGAAAATATCAACCTAGAAACACAGAACAATATAACCTAGAAACAGCTTCTCTTACCTCAGAGATCAATGAAGCGCACAACATTATTCAGCTTCAACAGCCTCCGGTTTGGGACCTGCACATACAAATCAATGTCATACTTAACAATTCAACATGACAGTTTCATTCATCAATCAAAACAAATAGTCAATAGCTAATTTCAATAAATGCATTAGCTCATAGCCTCAGACCAATCCACATCAAAATCAAAATCCAACTTAACGTGCATAAATAAAGTCGATGATTTTTCAAATGGCATTTTAATCAAGGCACTTAATTCAGCAATACATTAAAAAATTGAGAAGGAATCGAATAAAATCATTAAACAGATGAACAAGCAAAACTCACCGTGGAGCGAGATAGGACGATGATCCTTTCCCCAGCCAACGCCGCGAGTGGAATCGAGATACTGCTGAACGAGATGACGGCATTTCTGGTAGTGATTAACGCCTTCAACGCGGTAACACCATTTGACCTTCTCACGCAAGATCTTAGCCTTCTCGATTTGGATCCACTTCTCCCGAACTATGTGCTCTCTCATTTCTACCATAGCTACCGGATCCTTGTACGGATTGGCCGGATCAAATCCATCCGGCGCCGTCTCTTCGAACTCCGGTAATCCCTTCTTTCTCCCCATTGCTTCTTCTCTCTTCTTCTTCTACTTCTTCTTCTTCTTCAGTCGTCTTCGTGACTCTCTTCTGAGTTAGGGACTTTAGGAGCTTTCTGTTCACAAGTACTTTTGGGCCTATTTTTAAAGGTCCATGAAATGGGCCTAAATTTCTAGTACATCGTTATCGAGGCCTTCTTATAAGTGAGTGGTATTTGTCTATTTGAGATTATACAATACTCATAGATAATAGAAAACTGGTTTAATCCTATAACTACTGAGATATATTCGATATTTTGAATTATAGAAATAGCATTGTCCTGTCTTGTAAAGTAATTATTACATCGAGTGTATTTTTTTTTTATGAACGAATTTATCATATA
Organism: Cardamine resedifolia; assembly: GCA_014578085.1. NCBI lineage: Eukaryota > Viridiplantae > Streptophyta > Magnoliopsida > Brassicales > Brassicaceae > Cardamine > Cardamine resedifolia. The sequence goes on from VBRH01000147.1 coordinate 185,613, forward strand.
CTTTTTTTAATCTAACTTTTATGAACGAAGTGTTATGAACAATATAATTTTAACAAAAGCAAGGAATTTTCGATGATATTTAAATAACCTTTGTAGATTAGATGTGTTCGTTTTGGTTAAAATAAAGTTTCATATTACTAAGGTAATTTTGAATTTCATATAGTTTACAAAGTTTAGAAAAATAATAATCAACTAAAAGTTTTGATTTAAAAAAAATAATGTTGAATGTTACTTGGAAAATTTGTCTTACTTGTCTCTGACATTGTGAACAAAAAAACTATCTATCCACGTAGATAATGACAAAACATTTGGCCTTGCGCAAGGCTTTCAAATTTTATAGAAAATCTACACAAGAAAAAAATCAAATGTGTAGACAAATTGAAGATTTTGTGGACTCCGACCTTTATTTTATATTAATTATAAGGTGAAATTTTATGGTGTCACTTCAACTTGATTATAATATTTTAAATTTCGAACGTTTATTTAATTATTGTAAATAATTTACCAGTTGGAGGGGTATATATGACCGATTCAATTAGCTATATATATAGTACTAATAAGAGGAAGAAACTCATAAGTTAAATACAAAAAAAAGAAGATGGAAATTGTATTTATTCAATCCATATAGATTAGTTCCTTGGGATAAATAAATTATGATTAGTTTATTTAATAACTGGGTCGGCATTAATTAATAATCTATAAAATATACAAGTCAAGAGTTATAACCATCATAAATTAGTATTTAATCACAAAAAGAAAAAGAAAAATGACAGAATACTAGAATAGTGATATATTTATCCGTCGTTATATTAAAAAGTTATTGAAATGTGTAACCATATTACATGTATAAAATGTTTAGTTTTTTTTTTTGATAATGGGTAGAAAATGGTTTAGTTTATTAGTTATCTATATATCAGTGCATTCGTGTGTATATATATAACATGTAGAGATATACGTGTGGGTGATTCTAGAAAGCCAGAAGCCTAGAAACAAGGAAGAGAAAAGTAAGGAGATATGTATTGAATAAATTGTGAAAGTTTTCCAATGGTAGGATTGACATTTTAATTACATTTATGACCCAACATATCTGTGTACAAAAAAAAATCTCCTAGTAATTCTGCCTACTACAAAGTTTTTAAATAATAGTTATATTAATAATTTTCATGTGTGTATATTATATAATACACACATGACACATTCCATTAGGTTGGTGAGACTTTTAACCACTCTTCCTCAGTAATTAATTAGTTTAACCTTGTCTTAAGAATTAAAAATTTTATAATAACGAAGACCCGTATAGCCATGCATTCTAAAAGGATTCAACCAGAAAATCCGATGTGAATACATTAAATTTACTCTGTGATGGGTTAAAACATAAGGTAAACAAATATTAAGTTTTAGAATAAAACTTTCCCCCGTGTTAATCATCCCATCTTTTTGGTTTTTTTTTTTTTGCTCTACAACTATTAGAAATGAAGTTTATTCGGGGGAAAGACACTAGACAATATTTTACCTTCAGAACCAAGTGGACTATCTATGTAATTTTCGTTGTTTTCTCACTTTCTGTGTACATATTTTATTTTAAAGATAAATATATGATTTGAGATATTTTATCTATCTATTTATCAAGTAACTGGGTCCACCAAATCAATAGTTTTGTTCACACCCGACAATCGAGGAAACATTTGCACGAAATATTTTAACGTAAAATATGAGTTATGCAATTCGAGTTATGTATAAGATTCGCAACGCAATTTGGTCTTCTAAATTTGTTCCAAACTTGAAAAGAAAACTTTTTTCAAAAACAAAAAAAAACAACAACATAAATTATACATGTGTTTATGTGTGTGTATGGAAGTAAGATAAGCGGAAAAAACTAGTGTCAATATATTAAGATGGATACAATGTGTGATGTGTCAATAGAGTAAGAGGGATGCAATGATAAAATCGGAAGCCTTTTCTTTATAATAGCTATAAATTTAAGATATATATAACAATTATTAATTTTGACGTTTAGTCTACATTTGGCTGATAATAATAATAATAATAAAATGGCTGAAATGACTAAAGAATCAATGGAGAAGCCATGCATGCATGTTCACATTACATTGGGCACTAGGGTTTCATGGTGGGTAGAATTTGGTGAAGTTGGTTGGACAAATCTCACATAAATCCATATTCTGTTTCTATAATTATATTTATGCAGATATTAAGACGGACGTTATTTTATAAACATAGTAATGTAATCTAAAAGGAACATTAATATATACGCCGACAAATATTTTATTAGAAGCTACAGTTAATATGTAAGGTCACATATATACACACACATAGGTTTTATAGTGTACGTATGCGTAGAGAAATACCTTGAATTGTCAAAATGTTAGCTGTAATTCTTAACAGTTGAAAAAGACTACCCGTGGCCGCTTCTACCTCAAGATCGGTATTTGGTACACAAATCATTATTTATTTTAATATATAGTTTAGTTATATATGTGAATATATAAACCCCATCTATGTCACTTTAATTATTGAAAAGTTTTTTGCAGTCAATCTCCTTCGTCCTCTTCAAAACAGAGAGGCGAAACCATTCTTTTTCTTTTATTGCCTTGAATTTAGATTTGTTATAAGACAAAAAAAAATGGAAGAAAATCTTCCACCGGGATTCAGATTTCATCCTACAGACGAGGAGCTCATAACGCATTATCTATGTCGAAAAGTCTCCGATGTAGGATTCACCGGTAAAGCTGTCGTCGACGTCGATCTCAACAAGTGCGAGCCTTGGGATTTGCCTGGTAATTATACTTTGATATTTTATAATATATATGTGTTTATTGTACAGTGTTCGCCTGTGTTTTTATTATCATCTGCAAATAACTTGACTTGTGTTTATGTGTACTTTTCTTTTCTTTTCAAACTTTTGTTAAATTGTAAAACAATTAATAGTAAAAAGCATAAGAATATGTGAGTATGCTTCCTTTAATCTGTTCTATAGTTTTGTCTATGGATTTTCATATAATTATTTTAGAAAATATATAAAAATATGAAATGCATAATCCAATCAATTATGCATGTCTCCATAGGATGCAAATGGATTGATAACACATCATTATAACATCACTAAAAGACATAATATACGCTCTTAGATAAACCATACATATAGATCATATATAGATTGATACATGCACCATATACCAATTTATATAACTAATATAATGAATCCATAGTTTGTTTTAGTCACCATACACATCATTTCTCTAGATTAGAGACTAAATTACATTATACATATATAGGTGTATCTAGCCTACCAAACATGTGGAGACCGGAGACTATATATA
>VBRH01000147.1:189186-219891 GCA_014578085.1 Cardamine resedifolia
CTTTCTAGCTAGTTAGTTAATATGTACTTGAATCATTATATTATAATCATCCAAAAAATTGTAAGTATTCTAATATATGTCATAGGTCATCGTGATATGATTACTAAAAATAACACACACGATAATCAACATAATCTGTACACATGCAGCCAAGGCTTCAATGGGAGAGAAAGAGTGGTATTTCTTCAGCCAAAGGGACCGGAAATATCCAACCGGTTTAAGGACAAATCGGGCAACAGAAGCCGGTTATTGGAAAACCACTGGTAAAGATAAAGAGATATACAGAAGTGGAGTGTTGGTTGGGATGAAGAAAACCTTAGTTTTCTACAAAGGAAGAGCTCCCAAAGGTGAGAAAAGCAATTGGGTTATGCATGAGTACAGGCTTGAAAGCAAACAACCCTTTAACCCCACAAATAAGGTACATATACTTGAATTTGTCAACTACATATATTTTGAAGTCTGAAGTTTGATGCGTGCATTTCTAAGCAACATAAAATTTGATGCCATAAAAGACAGTAAAAATTACAATTTATATATTCATTAAGGCTCGGCTCGATAATATATCGGACCCTGTTGATCAATATACATATGGGTCATATGCATATAATTAAATCAAGATTAATCCAATATATATTAGCTCTCAAACTTCCAACGACAAAACAAATGAATTCTATACATTTTTGTACTCTATAATATGGACCATACAAATGGGGTTTATATTTTTGACTCTTGACACATATGCCAAAGGCCGGATTTGTTTACCTTAAAAACGGTTGTACTAGTTACCTGCTTAAGAATATAAATAGTTAGTTTTAATCTCCAGAAATGTATCCTAGAATGTCAATTGTATACACAGAAAATACATATGTACATTCATTACAACCTTACACATAATCTTGGATTCTTGATTTATGAATTTTCAGGAGGAATGGGTAGTGTGTAGGGTTTTCCAAAAGAGTACGGCAGCAAAGAAAGCACAAGAACAACAACCTCAATCTTCTCAACCATCTTTTGGATCTCCATGCGATGCAAACTCATCAATGGCAAATGAGTTCGAAGATATCCAGTTTCCAAATCTGAACTCAAACTCATCAACCGTCGATTACAATAATCATATCCATCAATATTCACAAAGAAGTCATGTTTATTCAGAAGACAATGCCACAAGCACGGCTAGTCTCAGCATGAACATGAACATGAACATGGCTACTACTAATCTTCCGTCTTGGTCAACAAGTCTACTTGGTCCGGCTTTATCTCCAATCAACTCTTTGTTGCTCAAGGCTTTCCAAAGTAGGAACTCTTATAGTTTCCCGAAAGAGATGATCTCCAATTTCAATCCATCTCCTCTTCAGCAAGGAGTCTCCAATATTATGCAAAACGGTTCAAGTTCGTCTCAAGTGCAACCGCAACCGCAAGAGGAAGCATTTAATATGGACTCCATATGGTGAAGGGATTCAAATCACGTATATTTGAGTTTCCTTACTTTGTTCTTATTATGTAATCTCCATCAATTGTATCATTCATTACACACACATAGATCATTTATGAGGTCAAGACTCAAGTAAATTAATTAGTGCATCTTTTAAGTGAAAGTAGGGGAAAGTCTTCCTAATGTTCTCCCATGCATGTCTACGTCCTTATATGCTTATAGGTCACAGCTAATGGAACAAAAAACGTCTTATAGCCGATCTGTTTTATTTATTTATTTATGTATGGTTAGAATAGAACTCAGAAATCCCTCTTTTGTACATCTTTTCTTGATTTTAAGTATTATTATTTTAATTTTTAAGTTTATCGGTGATACTGTAAATTTTCAGCTTATTTTTTTTTCGGCATTTTTAACTAATTTTGCGTGCCTAATATATTATAAGTTGGCGAGAAAGAAAAACTTAAAATAAATGATAAATCTAAAAAATTAAAAGAAGTTATTATCACAAAAGTTGAATTTGTCACATATATTATTTTTGCTAAAAAGAAAGAAAATATAAATCATATTACATGCATGGGCCGTTTGAGCCTGTTAATTAAGAGCAGAGTAAAGGAGCCCAAAATACCCAAATGAATATGATCAGTTTTCTTAGATTTGGACATTTTTGGATTTCCATTTGGTTTGAGAGAGTGGACTAATGGGTTAGTGAAGCACTAGAGATATTGAGGAATCGATTTGAAACTTTGCTTTTCACAATCAGAGCCATGAATATGTCGCTTGCCAACTTCACATTGATGTCTTTCATGTCTACACCACACAAGGATTTCATATTTGGGATCTTGGCCAATCTTTAAACTGTGAACAAGCGTAGGATCATGCAATTGCTCGACCGACCAAAAGCAATATGCCTCGGTTAACTAATGTTTCAGAATGTAGAAGTTGTTAAGATCACAATTGCTGCCAGAACTCAAGCTAAGGCAGTACTAGTCGAGGGGACTAAGACATGGTTACTTCCTAATATACATTTGGTTAAATGTTATCTGATATTTTTGAAATAATGATGATACATTGGCAAAACTTATAATGTAAATATATTAGATGCTTTTTTTCTTTTCTTTCTTTCTCCCCTGGGCTAAGATCAAGACATAAAAGACAGGTTCTGCTTTTTGTACTCTTTGTAGATTTTGTGATCTCTGTGACAGGAGACTTGACCTTACACACGTTGATGATGAACCAGCACTCGCTTTTCTTCTCCCACCACTGCACAGACACAACCATTTCTCTGACATCATCGTCAGCTTCAACCTCCTGAGATAGGACAACACCTTCAAAACTTTATCAGCTTAGGGCGATGAAAGATCAGCTTCCTCGATATTAGAAATTGCAGATGCGCCATCACTTTCATCCCAATCACTCTCATTATCCTCCACATCATCTTTCTCATCCTCCTCCTCCTCCTCCTCCTCCTCATCATCATCATCGTTCTCCCACTCTGATTCACTGTATGACGGGTTCTTTGCAGTCTGCAAAAACCAGCAGGTAGTGAATTACAGCAGAACACACATGCTTTACGAAAGCAAAGGAAGCTTAATAGTGTAAAATGATTAATGTTATTGGACTATTAGACGTCCCCAGTTGAAGAAACTACCACTTACAAGTTCGCTCTGCATTTTCTCTATTGTTTTCTCCAGTTCAGAAATATGCTGACTAAGTGCCTGCAGTAATCGGCAAAAAGAAGTTTCAACAATCACCTTGTGATCAATTTGTAAATATAAATGCAATTTGTGTAGAAAACTTCAGGAATATCGAACCTCGTGGCGTTGCATTGCAATGGAACGTTTCAATGCTTTTGCTTTTGTCAGAAGATTTCTTGGTCTCAAGCTAATGGGTCTCCGGTAATTCTTCCCACGGTAATAAATAAGCGCAAATCCTTTAGGAACCTTTTCTATTGCCACAAGAACTCCACCGCTCTCGTATTCTAGTAACCTAGCCGTGTCCTCAACAAATGCAAGGTTCTTCTGTTTTGATATAAGCTTCACTAGTTCCCTGTGCTTCCAATGCAGATGCATATTCTCGATAACTCCATCGAAAACACCACGGATACCTGTTAGGTCCACGTACAAAAACAGTTAATTCACAGTTGTTCCATTCTATTACAAGCTCTCACTGACTGCACCTATACAGGAAACAGCCACAACGCTTAAGAGAACAGGACTCACCTAAGGGTAAGTATGCCTTCATTTTCAATCCCACTTTCCGGAACATAGCTCTTTCTTCCTCAGAGATGACCTCTTGATCATAATCAGGTCCGTTTGGAATCATAGAGGCTTCTATTTTGGACAACAGTTTCTCTGCTCTATGAAATTTCGATTGGGCCTGTTACAAACCAATGGAGAAGTTAGATACACTAATAACGACTTACTATGACAGTTGCCACCAGACATCTCACAGCAAACTTCAATTTATAAATAAACAACCAGAAAGCAAAAGGTCTACTTACAAGGTTTAGTTTGTGCTGGATTCGTTTAACAACTCTGGCACTCGCCACCCTTGACGCTTCTTCAATCATCTTTTCTCGATGGTCCGGAGTTATTTCTTTCCCCCATCGGGCTTGAGCCTCATAAAACTCGGCCAGAGTGCCAGCTTCTGCTGGTACTTTGTCACCAACAGGCTGAACAGCCTCAATCTCACGATTTCTTACCCTCTCTTCGACATCTTGAATCTCTTTTGTTAATTCTTGTCTTTCTGCCAAAGTAGCTGCCACACTGGAAGGAAGGAAGTCCTTCCCTCGGTATATTACAATGTAATACTTATTTCTGAGCAGCAAGACACCCCCTGTCAACGCCTGTAGCAACGAGACAAGAGATAAATGAAAGAACTTAGATCCTCCTCAAGAGATTCCCAGAGGTTCAATAAAAGCTCACACTATGGTACACACACATGGGTCCTATATTTCCTTTAGTTTCCATACTTCATTTAATTCGGATATTAAGATCAAAGCTCAATGCATACTCGGTATAGAATAGCGAAACATTAGGTGACAAGGTAAACAAAACACTTTTTGAATTTCTAGATCTCGATATAACCACCAGTTGTAAGGTCTCTCTAAATTTCTAGGAATCCCAATATAAATAATTAGATTTAAATATGTACATTTTCCTAAATATCCATAGAAAATTTGAGGTGAGGGGAATGACAAATACTACTCTGCTATGCTCTATCGATTTGTGAGACTGTCTTAGTCTTTACTTTTCCCTAACATTTAACTTTAGAGAAAAAGATAAGAGAGACCTTCACTTCATCCGCCATCAGTTTGTTATTTGTATTCTGGATACCTCGCTTCACGGCGATCTTTGCAATCAGACTTTTCTCCCAGATCTTGAGAATTGCAGCTGCCAATCCTTGGTGATTTCTGTTTCTGCCTGTAAAGTGCATATTCAAGTCTAAATCTCGGTACACCAACCAAACAGTAAAAAGTCATTTAGGATAAGAAAGCATCTTACCAAGAGCAAAATGGCAGGGGAGAGTTTTACCAATCTTCCTGAGATTAGTCATTTCGGCATTGGTCAAATTTGATCTCATCCCAGTAGGAAGAAGCCTGAAAGGTGTTTTATAACCAGGAACTGTAGGAGGTAGTAAGTCAGCGTCCACAGGTAGTACCCCAGTACCCCACCACTCCTGAAAACGTGTGCCTAAGCTGTCTAATAGACTGTTAAATTCAGCTTCTTCTTCTGTCATATTCTCCTTGCGAATAGGGTTCTTGACAATCGGATCTTTGATTTCCAAAGGTAGACTTTTGTTATCTTTGGCATTTGTTGCTTCATCGCCAGCAGAAGAAACATCTGGAACAAAAAGAGTTTCTTCAGGTCTGGTCTTTTGATTAGAGATCACAGAAGGTCCTTGATAATCAAGTCCACGATAAACCACCATTACACTTCCAGCCCTCCAAATCACCATTCCACCAGTTCGACGCTGCCCAATAGAGCAAATCCAATCAGTTTTCTATTTAAACCTACAATTTAGACATACATCTCCTGCACAGTCTTGTTACTGCAAAAGAATTCTAACAATGGTGCTCAGCTCCATCCACTCTAGTTATTCCAGACCTCAAATTCACCTTACTCACAACTACATAATTGTTTCCAAGAGAGATCAAATGTCTTTCACAAAGTTCCTACTGTTCTATAAAAGTTATATAAACCATTCTATTACAGAGCTAAATTGAGCTTAGGTTCCTCAGTCTCCTTTATTGCCCCTATAAGGACCATGCCACTTCCGCAAAGCTTATCCCCAATAGATAATGAAAACCGTTCTCTCTTGGGATAATCTAGCTTCATATTTTGCACCTCAAATTCAGCTACCATACAAACCTAAATTCAGCCAACAACCAAGAGATTTTGACCAGAAATCAACGAAGTATACAAGTGAACTGACCTCAACTATCTCATGGGCCGTCTTCATGTCACGAGCAAGCACTTCATGGAACTTGAGCCTCACAAGTTCTTCTTTCCTCCACGTATCATGAATCTTCTCCATCACTGCCTGCGTTAGCCCAGCTTTTGGTATATTGATCCTTACCCTCAGATACATTCCATCCCTCCTTAACCGCCGTAACTCAGAATCCTCAACCGTAAGCTCCGCCAGTGATGGAGCTCTAGCTCTCCTTTTCTTCATCACCGCCACTCCTCCTTCTCCTTCTACTCTCTCCGCAGCCTGTTCTTCCTCGTTCTTCTCCCATGGCAATAACACATCATCCTCTTCCTCACTCTCTTCTCCCTCAGCAAGCATCATATCAGGTCTCACCCACTCTCTCTTCAACAAATCCCCTAATCTCTCTTCTCCAGTCACCGGTTTCACATCTCCGCCATTAATTCCACCTCCTTCGTCATCTTCCACATCCTCCTCATCATCCGAGGCTAATCCTAAATTCCGTAACCGAAGAACGATCCTCTCTATCGCGCTTTGTCCTCTATCCTTCTCCAAGTACCGGAGTTTCGCTTCCGCTTCCTCCTCCGCCGACCGAATTTTAGCTCCGCCATCAGCAACTTTCTTCCCGGCATGATCATTGGTCCCGGCGGATGAAGGAGGCCACTTGTCTATCCAAGGAGGAGATGGTTTATGATTCCGATTATCCAATCGACGGTTGTTATGACTCCTGTTGTTGCTACGCTCACTCGTACGGAGCGAAGAGAATGGCCGAACAAAGTGACGCGAGGGTTTGGCAGCTAAAGAATAGAATAGCAATGCGTGGAGCGAAGGAGACGAACAGTAGCGAGAGCTAGAGGTCAAAGGAAGAGAGCTTCTCAGTGGCATTTCCGTAAAATTAAGCGGAACCAAAGCCATTGACACTATGAAATTTTCAGTGAAGTGTCTTCTTCGCCATCGTTTGGATACCGAGCAGGCGGATAAGCTGGATTACTCGAACATACGGATAAGATTTTTTTTTTCTCGTTTGAATATTGGGCCTCTACTATGGGCTTAGAGCCCATTACTTAAGTAAAAAAAATAATTACACAGGTGAAAAATTATATAAGCGGAATAAAATTTCTGCAGGCGGGTCAGAGTTAAACCGGTTTCGTTGTCCTGGGTCACCACCGGCCGTACGAAATCCACCGTGAATTAGAAAATTAAGTTAGAGAAACTCCGATCGATTTCAGTTTCTGCCGCCAATTTTTATTTATTTTGTTTGCTATATTCGCGTTTGTTTACGAAGGAGACAAACCTTTACCATGGGTCGACCTCCCAGTAATGGCGGTCCGGCGTTTCGATTTATCATGCCCGAGGTTACTCTTTGATAATCTTATCTTTGTATTGTCATGTGTTTGGTGTTTGCTTAAGGGCTTTTGAGCTTTGATGAGTTGAAAAAATCTAATTTCTGGGTCTCTTGTTCATGATAGGGTTTAAATCCTGAATTAATTGTGTTGTAGTTCTGATGAATTGGGGAAGTTGTTGTATGGTTTTTTGAGTTCCTTGAAGAGGATTTATGTTGTTTGGTTTGGCTAATCTTCAATGTTATAAAGGTAACGGAGATGGAAGCAATTTTGCTACAGCATAATACAGCAATGCCAGGTCGACATATTCTTGAAGCTCTTGCTGATAAGTTTAGGTACTATATTTGTTGTAGCTCAAATTCATTGACCTTAAAGCATTCTTGTGTCTTTATCATCTAAAATGTAGTTACATTTGTTTATCTGTCTCAGTGAATCACCAGAGCGGAAAGGGAAAATCGTCGTGCAGTTTAAGCAAGTACTGGTTTTTTTCATGCTCGATATTTTTTGTAGATAGTCTGTTGGAATTGCTTGTTTACTTAATGGGGATGTCGTTATAATGTATCGTAGATCTGGAACTGGTTCCAAAATAGGCGATATGCTTTAAGAGCAAGGGGAAATAAAGCTCCTGGGAAGCTAAATGTATCTTCCATGCCACGCAGTGTGGATCTAACAAATCAGATGAGAAATGTTCTTCAACCATTAGCCGTTCCTAAAACCACTCATATGACTGGAAATATATCCGCCATGGCACCTACCTCTTCTGGTATTTTAGGTGCCTTATATATTCTACTCTTTATCAAATAGGTTGAGAAGCTTTATTCGTTTGAATAGGTTTCATTGGATTTTTCAATTTTGTTTTCTTATCCATAAAAGTTTAGATCAGTATGGCGTATATTGCATAGATGCCACTTTTGTAATTGTTTACTGCTTGTTCTCGTAGTTCCCGGTGTCATGAGGAGTGGTTCAGACAACTCTTACTTGGAATTTGAAGCCAAATCTGCCAGGGATGGTGCATGGTGATTCCCTTGCATTGGATCTTCAGTATTTTTGGCTGACTTATGATACTTTTCTTCAATCTCATTACATTCGACTGTTTTTCGCTTTTTCTTAAATATGTATCTTTCTTGTTTACTTACAGGTATGATGTGCAAGCTTTCCTAGCTCATAGAAACTTAGAGATTGGTGATCCGGTAATTCCTGACCAATTCTAGTTGACTTCTTTGTTCCCCTTCTACGTTTTGTTAATAACAAATCTTTATCTTGGGTATTTCAGGAAGTGCAGGTTCGATTTGCGGGTTTCGAAGTTGAAGAAGATGAATGGATAAACGTCAAGAAGCATGTAAGACAACGGTCACTCCCATGTGAAGCATCAGAATGTGTTGCAGTTCTTGCTGGAGATCTCGTTCTTTGTTTCCAGGTTTAGAACTTCGTTCTCTAAGCATCAAGTAATATGTGTCATGTAAGTTTATCCCTGACTAGGCTTTTGTTATAATAACATCTTCAGGAAGGAAAAGATCAGGCTCTTTATTTTGATGCCATTGTTCTTGACGCACAAAGAAGGAGACACGATGTGAGAGGTTGTCGTTGTCGGTTCTTGGTGCGTTACAGCCACGACCAGTCCGAGGTTGGACAATCATCTCTCTCACTATCTTTCTGTCTCTCAGACTATTTTATTTACCTGTCAGCTCCATTTGGTTTTATGATCTAGACTCTGAAGCAAAACCCTCCTCCCTCACCTATATTGGATTTCTTTTCCGTTATCCCAGCAGGAAATCGTTCCCTTGAGGAAGATTTGCAGGCGACCCGAGACAGATTACAGGCTACAGCAACTTCATAGTGCTGTAAACGATTTGGCTAATTCAAATCAGCACCAGAAACCTGCTCTAGAAGTGGCTGCAAAAACCCCTCTTTCACAACCCGGAGCCTCAGTTCCCGTTGTTGCACCTGTGTTGAAAGATCCGAGCTTGAGCGCCACCCTAGCCACTTCGGTTCAGCCTAGCTCCAATGCAACCACTGTTCCCGCTGGTTCTGCTTAAGCCGCCAGTTCTATCCCCTTTTGTAACCGCCATTTTCACAGTTACTAGTAGACCGTAGGGGTTAACTTGGGATCATGTGCCTTTGTATTCTTACACAATGACCTAGTCATCTAAAGCTGTATCATGACATGTTACTTGATCCTTCATGTATGATGGAATAATTATGGTTTAGTCCGGTTTATTCATCATCTGTTGTGATGGTCACCGGTTACGCTTTTGAACAAACATGCTCGAAACATGTGAATTTTTTTAAGACTAGTTTACAAGATCAGTCATTTAGCTTTGCAATTGTAGTAGGTAGGAATCAGAGATTATCTTACCGGTGATGAACAGACTAGAGAACGTTAAGGTGAAAAACTATTTTGCTTATGTAAGCCTTCTGTAAATGATTGATCAGACTAGAAGCACAACAACAGTTTAAAAAACAATTACAACTGTTTTATTGTTACAGAATAACAATGGGAATAGAAAGAAACTTAAACATTGATATTTCTATCTTTGTAATAAGGGCTTAACTCTCTCTGAACATTTTGTCCAATGCCCTTCATATCTAACTATATAGTCTATATACATCATAGAAGATTGACTGATCGGAAAACAAGTGACTACATAGGTGCGGGTAATCTCCGGGTATAGGATCCTGTCCCTGAACCCGACCCTGATCGAGATGGGGAAGGAGACAAGGCTTGAACCGAGGACGAGTTAAGAATCTCCTTACCAAGGTCTTTGATCTTGTTGATAAGCAACATTTGCTCGGTTTGAAGCTGCACCAAATACTCTTCTTGTTCGTCCTCCAAACTCTCCAGCTCTCCTAAAGCTTCAGCAAGACCTTCAAGATCTCCGTCGTCAATCAAATTCTGAAACTTTATCATCACCTGCTTCATCTGGTTGGACAGCAACAGAGCTTTGTTAAACGGGGAGCCAGAATCCACGCTCGGGCGTCTAGGAAGCTCCATGACTTTCCTCGTGACTCTGACACGAATCTCGCCGCGTGTCACTCCTTGGAGAGGTATCCACTTGTCGGCAGTCTCATTTGGCTTTAACCGTTGGTACTCCACAACGCAGCTACCGATGCTTGAAGTCGGAAGCAGAGTGTTATGGTCTTTGACATATAGCTCTAAGGAGCTCCCATCATCAGGGAACTCCATTGTCTGGTTCCATTTCGGTTGCAATGTTTTAAAAATCACCTGAAAACAACAAAAAGAAAAGAGAAACACATCTGTAAGTTTTGCTTCCAATGTCCATATAGTTTCGTTTCGAGTCCAATACCTTTGTCCTCTGCTTCTTCTCTCCATATTGAACCCTAACATAAGGATCACTGGTTCCTCTAAGATCCGCAGCCACAAGATCCCGCGCTTCAACAAGAACCAATTCGATCAAGCCTTTACTAGAATCCACCTGCGGGAAAAAAGAAACTAAACATCAATGAAGAAAAACAAGGAAACAGAGTGATGTTTGTTTTACTCAAACACCTACTTCACTGTAGTCGGGAGTAACAGCTTCGATCAAAAGCTCTAATTCTCCAGAGTTAACCTCTTCAAGAGGAACCCATATATGCATTTCACTGTTATTGATTCCTTGAAGACTCAATGTAGCTGTACCAATGTTGTCCGTGCCAAGCATCTCTTCTCTATAGCATTTCACCTTTAGATATTCTTCTCCAGCCAACTCCTCAAACTCGAATTTCTGGTTCCAGACACAGTCCGCTGCGTTCACCGTCTTCGTCCTTTGTATAGTCTACACAACATTTTAAAAAAATGCTCACTTTTTAAGATTTAAAATCATGCAATGGCCATATTTAAGCAAAATCATTAAGAGATTACTTACTTTTCCGTACTGTAACTTGACTGAGGCATCACATTTACCGGTCTTAGAAACAAGGTTCTTTCCGGCTAAAACCGTCACTATAATTTTCCGGCCTGTTTTTGAGAGGAAGGTAGACGAGCCTTCGAGAGAGTGTAACAAACTCGAATGAGCGCTGTTCAAGCTATGTGACCCGTCTGAGAAATGCCATTCTTTTAGTAGTAGCTTGACTGTCAACTAAATAACAATAAACAAATTAAGAGGTAAGATTACAAAAGAGCTACAAATTTGGAGAGTAGTACATAAAGATCAGAAGATATTATATTATTTACCTCGCCGGAGCTAACTCCTTCGAATGGAACAACCATCTCGATTTCTTGACCACAGAACTCAGCCTGTTTCGCAATCACGCCGTTATCAGATCCAACCGCCCAAAACATCGTCGAATCATCAGCTACGTATCTCATCTGAACATTACAAGAGAGAAAGATGAAGAACATGTAACGGCCAGTAACAGAAACTAGTTAACGGGATTATTATTCATTAAATTACCTTAACTTCACAGCTAGCGAGACTGTCGTATCTTACACTCCCAGGATTATTCTCATAGAGATTAAATTTAAGTGTCCCTGTATTGTCGTGTAAGATCATATTAAATGTCGATTGATATGCTGGATTTGATCCTGATCTCATCTCTGTTCGTCGAGATAGCTGTTCGAGTTCGACCTCAACAAATGTCTGAAGAGGTTTGCTGCTGCTACTGCTGCTGCTTCCGCTGCTACCTTCTCCAATATCATGACTTCTCGAGGGGCTTCCGCGAAGAACACTGCGGTGTAGATTGCTACCGGATACAACGGTTACATATATGATTCCCCCAACGGCTGTTTTGTGAAGATCGGTGGCAGCTAACGACAAACATCCCCGACGCGGTTCCACCATCTTCTTGTTCAACGTTTCCGTTAGAATTTTGACCTGAATATAGAGAAGATTACGGTTGTACCCTTTATAACTGTCAGTCTCTTTTGGCGGTAAAGAAACTGTATTGGAGAAATGAAAAAGGAAACGAACCAGCCAAGAGGAGACACCGGGAAGCTCTGTAGCGGGAAGAGATTGGCCACCACCACCACCAAAAGCAACTCCGATTCTAACTTCAGGGTTCGTTACAAAGGAATAGAGCAATGCTTTTCCTTCAAGAGTCGGTCTGACCAGAATCTGCAAGAAGATACAGTAAAATAAACCAAGAAAATTCCTATGTAGAGAGAAATTACTAATTACGAGTTATACAAAAGATTCACTTACATCGCCCTTGATGCAAAGACTGTTGACAACAATTCGTGCTGTTCGATTAAATGGTTTGGATAACTTGGCTTGTAACAAAATACTTAGATCCGATGTGTCCCAAGTGAAATCTAATCGCATGATTTTCTAAACCACCAGAGAAGAAAACAAAATGTAAATTCAAAATCCAACCTTTTTGGAATAGTTGCAGTTTTAAATATCAAAGTAACTAAACCTGTTCCCCTGATATTGACCAACATGTTCCATGGAGTCCCAGTAAAGGAGGGCATGAGCCAAGAGAAAACTCCACCAATTGTATATTTTCCTATCAAAAACCAATACGAATTAGCATCATTGAGTCATATGTCTTCTAAAAGGATGTTTTAGGGAAAAGGGAGAGATTGCTTACTATTAGTCTTGATCTTCGTTGTTTCAATCGTTTCTGCGATTTAGATAAAATGATCAAAGGTTATTGCCTTTATTGCCTTGAGTTTACGGACAAAACACACATTTTAGGTAGAAAGAGTATGACTAAGAATGAATCTCACTCACCTCTACCATAGAAGCAAATCTGAGAGAGAGTTTCTTGTTCATGTAGTTTAGCCAAATTTCAGACAGTAACTTGTTTAGCCATTGGCAATGTTCCAATGGAGTTATCGTCTGAAGGAAAAATAACAACACAGTATTCTTATACCATCGAGCGACATAACGAGAAATTTCCTGGTAAAAAATATATATATATATACAAAACAAGGGCATCAGAAATTCTCACCGACGCATTGAACACGTTTTGCTTCCACTTCTTGGTTAGATCTTCTGCAAGTCTTGCTCTTTGGTAACTTCCATACTGTGGAGAAAGAATATGAACACAGTTAGAAACAAAGCAAGACTTTAACTAACATATCCTAACTTTTTATATTCTGATTTGTGCATATGAACACGCTCTTGACAATTATACCAAGTTACATAAGAAAACACCCTAAACCTTTTTTTTTTAGTATAACACAAACACATTAATGAAACTCTAGCTAATTTATCAATTGTTCAATAACGTAAGATTGTAACTCTTCCATGTAAAACAATTTACCATAACTATCTATCTCATGAGCGGAAAGATCAAACTATTTGTTTATATGGCAAGTTTGAAAAAGGTACATAATTAAAAAAACATAAAGTTTCCAACTTTATCTGAGGATTCTACAGAATCAGATAAAACGGCTGATCCCCGAACCAGAGAAATTAACCGGTGGTTTAGCAAGAACCAATCAAAGGGAGAAACTAACCTGAAGAGAAGCCCAAACGGCGACAAGGAGAGGAACCCAATTGGAGAAATCGAAGACCCATCTCTCAATTGCCCAGAAAGCTAAGACCAAAGGAACCAGCAACAACAGTGAATGTCTCTCAGCAACAAGATGGTTGAAAAATTCTCTTGCAGCTTCCGTGTTTATGAGACCTTTCCTCTTTACTCTCCGACCCATGTCTTCAAATCGTCTTCAAGCTTCTTCACGAATCCATGCTTCAGTCAAAGGGAATTTCTCGAGCAGATATTTTTTCCAAGGGAATATAAAGTGACAAAAGCAAGAAATTTTCCTTGCCGATGCTTATTCTCTATTTTTTCTCCCACTATTTGATTTCTTCAACAAACTTCACAGATCCATGATGGGTCGAGATATTTTTTATTTTCCTCATGTAAGTGGAAGAAGAACAAAATTTCTGGGAAAATATGAAAAAGTCTCCGGGTGAAGTTTCGAATAAAAAGGGTCTTTTCAGACAAGAATTTCAGTCTCCTAGTTACTTGTCGGAAACTCACACCTTCTTACAGAGCGAGGTAACGGATCTTTAGACACAATGAACAGTGTGAGCAAAGAATATTTTTCCCCAGAAATTATGCATTTTTATTTTATTTATGCAGAAACAGAAAAAAACTAAAGGACGAGTCTTCTTATTTTTTTAGAAATACAATACATAAGGGAAATAATCCAATGATATTTACTCTGCCAAATTATTATAATTTTAGTAATCAAAGGTGAAATAAAATAAGAAAAATGGAAATAATACTTTGATGTAAAATCATCACAATATTTACTTTAGGGTTTTATCTTTGGTCAACACCTCCACTTGATGTTTATTTTGAAAAAAAAATGGTCCACTATATAAAAAATAAAAAATATTACTTGGTCCGACTCCAGCCATGTCACATACTATATCTAGAGATCGTGACCGTTTGTAAATTACAGGGAAATTACTAACCGTCCGATGTACCTGCCGTGCCGCATGTTATTGACAAATATCACTGGTCAGAGTCAGAATTTGTAGCGTTGACTTCTCTGATTACTCAAAACTTAAAAGACGCGTGATGAGTGATGATTAAATCTGAGCGGCACATTTTGTAGTTTATCGTTTCATAGTCATCGTATGATACTATGATAAGATATTTTTTTATATAAAAAATTTAATAAAAATACACTAACTATTTATCGATTTTCATAAAAATATATAAATTTTTAAACCATCCACAAAAATACATAAATTATTTTTTCCATCCATTAAAATACACCAACTCTTAAATTGTATCTATTAAAAATTTATAAATTAATAAAAAATAATATTTATTAATTTTTAAACTAAAAACATTTTTAAAAATTCGAAAATACATATAAACTTCTAAAACAAAATCTAAAAATTGGTGTATATGTTTTAAATGGAAAACTAATTCATATATTTTTGTGGATATTTTAAATTTTTAAAAAAATCTATAAATAATTGGTGTATTTTTATGAATTTTTTTTTTAAATGGTTAAAATGTATGTTTAGATCTTAGTACAATCTTAGCGGCACATTTTGTTTTATCGTTGCATAGTTATGGACTTCTCGTCAAGGGATACAATAATATTAGAGTACTTCTTGATAAATTAATAACCTCTTTAAATTAATAAATTATTTCGGTTTCGGTTGGTTTAGTGTAAAAATTGATATTATTTGATAAAATAATAAGATAATAATTTTTTTGAAACCCCAATATAAATATATGGTCTCATTAATAACATAAATTAATAATCATATAAAACTATAAAATATAATTAAAATAATTTAATGAAATATGATTATAGTGTTATTTTTATTCATAGATTTATATTTTTGTTTAACTTATCTAAAAGTTTTTCATACTACATCAAAAATATATGATATTATCTTCTCAAATTATATCATAAAATTATTAAAAATTGTATACACTGTAATTGTTTTCTAACATGTAATTTCCTAAAAATATTAAAGTATTATTTAAAATTTTTACTTTAAATATAAATTATATTTCAAAATTATGCAAATTTATCTATAAATTAATAATTTATCGATAAATTAATACTCTCTCTAAATGAATAAAATCTTCTGGTCCCAACATTATTTATTTATAGAGGTTTTACTGTAATTTTTTTTTGTCGTACGTATTTCTTTTCGTGTCTTAAAACTTCATTTAGGTTCATTCCATATGATACAAATTTCCCAAATTATCTTTTAGAATTATTCAAGGATAAACACTAATTAAATATTCATAGCTTTTCAGATTTATGTTGCTCGAATATACTCGTGTAATTTGTAAAGGTAGTATAATTTATTACTCATATCCGACCCTTATAGTACAATCACATATTTGTATCGAAATGCCTGAAATAATTTAAATTTGAGGTCTCCAAACACATTTAAATTGAAATCTAAATCAAAATCAAATTGTGAAATCCAGGTGTAGTTCATATCCAAGGAACGTAAATTAAAAGCCTTGGTTTAAACGGATCATTAAGTTTGATTGGAATTATTGTGGGGGGGGTGGGGTTAACATTCGGTCCAAAAAACTATATACAAATGTAAGTGTTGATCCAAGACTCAAAATCTATATACCTTTTGTTCTTATACGAATCGGGTAACATGTTCAAGATGAGTAAAGACTAAAGAGTCATTTTGCACGGCCTGTATTTAGTGACATGTTCGTTTTATTTAATGCGATTGAAATTGAGGTCCCTCTGTCAAAATCAGTGAGCTTCGCTTCACTTCACCTTCACAGATCATTTTTCTTCTTTTTTAAACCACCACGTTGCATGCATTTATTAAATGCCTATTCAAAAACTTTTTTAATATACCCTATATACCCAACACCAATAGTACGAATCATGGCCTTATTTTCTTTTTAAAACGATAAGAACAAAATGTGAATTAAGGAGTTATTGAGGTTGGTAAGCCGGACCGCGTTGATTGAGTGATATATATACACACAAGTCACAACTCGTGCCTTAAAAAAGTGGTACAAACACAGTTCTTTGAGACCACACACACACACAAAAAGTAGAAAAATATAAATATATGTTTTTCTAATAAAAGATATAATTTTACAGAACTATGTATATGTTAAAAATTTAGTTTCGAAAGTAAGGGTGGGATTGGTAAAATTCTCATATTTACTAAAGACGACTGAGAATGATGCTGGAGAAGTTTTGCTTACAGAGCTGCAACGTCCGGAGCGGTTCCTGCAAATAACAAAAGGCACTGTAAGCACCGAGCCATCAAGTGATCTACAAATACTAAAACCACAATTGCTTCAACCACTGGTACAGCTGCAAGCCTGCAACACAAAGCTGGACCCCAAGCTAAAAAAAACTGGAGCATATTGCTATGCTAATATTTGGTCTTATAAAATTGGGGGTTTTAGGCCCATGTTCCATTTTGCTTGGCCCAGAGTCGGCTTCCTACATATATAAAAGTTTCTTTGTAATCATTAATCAACAAATCATTCACACATTAAAACACAGATTTCCAATCGTAAACTGGGACAAGAAGATAAAAAGCCTAACATATAAATAAAGTTTTTAAACAAAAGAATGTCAATCATTACATGAACTGAACAGACTCCATACTTGATGTCATAGTTGCATTATTAGCATGTGAAGAAGGGCCTATAAGAAATATAAAATTTGACTGTAATCCTACAAATCCAGGAGGAAGCCTTTATTTTCATTCTTTCTTAAGCTACAGACTACAACACAAAATCTTCAAACTCTCGATTCAAGTCTTCTTACATGCACTAACACCACCTAGGAGTTTTCTGATATAGAAACTTACAAGTCATCTATCTCTGGTCTGCTTTTGGCACAAACACAACATGATAAAGAACTAAAAAGATAAACTGAACGAGGTCGTCATTGGCTGTACGGTATAATTGGGCCACAGCTCGACTGCGATAAAAGTTGCACGATTCAAATGTTGATTCGATTGTTTTCTTGTCCTCAATCGGTAAAAACTATGTAATTTTCCACGATTATAGTCATCATTAATAACAGAGCTAAACATCAAAATAGTTAATCATGTGATATTCCATAATTTTCTCCAGTGATTATCCAAAGGAATCCTTAATTATCATTACCTTTGAAGTTTAAACCTGGATTTTAGCAATCTAGTGGCGAAATTTTCTTAACCATAAAAAGCACCCGAAAACTAATTAATTACATACCAAAAAAAATACTCCTCACGTGGCGCAAAGTGCTCACTTGGAACACTCACCAGACTACACGTGGCACACTGAGAGAGACAAAAGAAAAGACAGAAGCTTATAAAAGCCACTCCTCCACTTCCATTAATGAGTCTGAATATTGTCATTTTCTTTTGATTAGTTTCAATAAAACTTTTGTTATGATTCGTTATTTATTTAATCAAAAACATTAGTATTTCTTTTAATCCTTTATATATTAAATGAGCTCAACGTTCAACGACGACCACCACCACCTTCACCATCCAAAGAGAGAACCCAATGAAAACAACTCCGGAATCTTATACCCTCCGTCACCGTCACCATCGCCGCCGACGTTAAAAGTTAACAAAGACTCTCACGTTATTAAAAAACCGCCGTCTCCATCTTCTTCCTCCTCCGCCGCGAAGGCTCGCCATCCAGTGATCATCTACACACACACTCCCAAAGTAATACACACTAATCCTAAAGATTTCATGGCTCTTGTTCAAAAACTCACCGGAATGTCCCGGTCCGACGAAGATTCCGCCGCCGCCAACACAACGACCGATTGCGGGGGAAAATCAATCAACCGGAGCGTCTCTGATCTCACCGTCGACAGAAAAATTAATCGGAATCGCTGCGGTGGCGGGGGCGGCATTAACAATTACCAGAGAAGCTACTCCGGAAATGGAAAGGGTATTTTCTTCAATAATGGAATGATTAGCGAAGATAGTGAATCGTCTTCGGTGATAACAACTGATGAGAACATCGGAGAACATGGACAGGTCCATTCTTCTCTTCCGTATTCGACGGTGGGTAATACTCCGCCGCCTCCACCGTCAATGTACGATGCGGCGGGGATTAATTACGGTGCTTACTTACCGACATTTCCGATTTTTCCGCCGGTAAATCCCGCCGATAATTTTCTCTGCGGTAATCAACCGTTTGCGAGTTTAGATGAAACGCTTTTCTTCGCACCCAATATGAGAAGTTCTTTCTCTTCTTCTTCATCTTCTGGGTTTGACGGATTTACGGAATTTCGCGATTTTTAACAGTCCGGCGTATAATTATATTCTTGTTTGGAAAAAATAAATTTTGTTTTTCTCTTATTAGTAGTTTCCAAAGGGACTAATAAATTTTGACACAAGTAGATTAGTTATGATTTTTTCTTCTCGTGAATCCGGTTTATTTTTATACTCAAGACAGACATTGCTATCATCAACAAAGACTTCTTCACTGTTTATGGTTTAGTTATTTTGTCATTTTTATAAGAATCATTTTCAAAGTTAATCTTCAATAAATACTATAGTCTTGAATTTTAAAAATTATTTGCTCTAAGATACTAAAATTAGTTTTATGCTATACAGAGCATTGGATATGCAAAACTATCTCATAGAGTATCCTAGTGGACCATTCTTACACTTTCTAAATAGTTTTAGAAAAGTAATCTTTGTGAATATTGTAGTCATCCTCCACATTTTATGGATCATCATTCTTTATTCTTCACACTTTCTAAATAATTAAACATTCCGCACACCTCAAAATCGCGGTAAAGATTTTTGATCCGTTTCAGACATCTCTCATGTTGGAAATTTCAAATTTGTTAACAATTTCACTGAATTTAAAAGACTTGCTCACCAGATTAACTCAATTACACAAAAAGCAATAATTTGTTTGCATAAATACAAATGTAAAAGTATTAGAAATTAAGTATGTACATCCAGTTACGCCTGTGCAACAATAAATGATTCTTCATTTCTTCTTCTTCTTCTCGATCTTGTCATGTTGGAGGACCACCGGAGCCGCCGGTATACTAAACCACCACTCTCTCAACCGCCTCATCAACCGCTCGGTGCTCGCTCTCCGTAGTGGAGAGTATCTTGTGAATAGCTCCTCGAACACCACCAGAAGTAAGTAACGTCCTGGAACAAAGGCGATCGTCATTGCTGCAACCACCATCGCAACCGCAAACTTCTCGCTCGCCTGAAATAGCGGTTCCAAATCACAGTTACACAAAGCGGTAGAAGCATTTGCGCAAAAAATAGGAGGAAACTCTATAAGAGGGCTGACCTGAGGGAAAAGCGAGAATAATAAAGCTCGGAACTTGAGAAGAACGATGTTTCCGTCTTGAATGATCTGTTCGAGCTCCGAGATCCCGTTCTGGACCGCCAAAAGCTGTTCCACTGTGTTCATCGGCGGAGGAGCAGTTACTTTCAGCTCGATCATGAGCTTTTCTCTTCTGAAACATCTTGTAAGAACCATGAAGATTGCCGAGAAGAGAGACGCAAGAGCAAAGACATAAACAACCAATCCCCTCCAAATTATGAAAGTGGAGAAGAGACAGAAAAAAATAGACTTCATAGGATCATCCCAATACACGACAGACACAATCCAGTTACCGGTTTCTATTATTGGAAGCATCAGTTCCTGCCCAAAAAAAGAAGAAGCAATTCATTGTTCTATAAAAACAATGTTATAAATTGAACAACTTGTTATTTTGTTCTTTACCTTCATCACGGCTAAGTTGGTGTCAATGCCTTCCATTTTGACTCCATTGATCGTCTCTTGCGCTAGCACTACCTTCTCGTAGTTCTTACGCGATTCTTTCACTGCTCTCTCTAATGGATTCACATCTCCAACCACTATTTCACCTACAACAAGACTACTCGTCTCACTCGTTCTGCTCCTAGGACTCGATCCTCCAAACACAGAACCCAGCTGCAAAACCAAATCTGAAGCTGAGGAGTGTAATGTCCCTGGTAAATAAATTACATATACATTATACATTAACTTCCTTAGAGATTTCATCTTGTATAATCATATAATACACGCTTTCAATCATCACACTCTTGGTCAAGATCAAGAAAATACCATTAAGTATAAATTATTTTGATAAGAAGTAGTGTAACCTGTATCTTTGGATTTATTTGATCGATGCAGCTCTCTTGAAGCAGACATCTCTGCAAGCGTCTCAAGAATTAGATCTCCACCCGGAAGCTGATCGCAAAGATTAAACGGGAGAATATTTTCGTAATGCATTGTGTTTGTCAAACTAAGTTCTTGAATAGCTTGCACACGTATAACGCCAAGGACAGCCTTTGAAAGTGCTTCATCTCTTGCCAAGCCGGTAATCTTGTACTTGTTTATGTATCTGTGAACATATAATACTTCTCGTATAATAGTGAGCCAGTAATCACGGCGTGTGTGGCCTTTAAGCTCAGGGAATTCCATTACCACTGGTTCTGATCTAGAACAGATAGCCATTAAAAGCTGTTAACTGATCATTAACATAAAAAAAAGAGCATGTTTCCAGTTCGTGCAAGAGATTACGATCAATTTGATGAAAAAGACATGGTCTTACATAGATATAGACTTGTAAAAAACAGCCTTGTCGAAAAGCCGAGTGCCCCAAGGACCAGTTAACTCAGGTTTAACTATTTGCTTTAGCTCTTCAGATAGATCATATTGCTTAGGTTTGTCATAAGACACAACCTTTAAGGCCTCAAAATATAGTGAATGGTCTGTCAGGATTAAGCGACCTGAATAGTATCGTGGCAACAGTGAGTATATGCTAAAACCGTGTCTATTGAGAAATTTCAAATGATACCTGGCCATGTTGATATTCCAACATGTTCAAGAACTGGTTGGGTAGTAACTGTCCCATCTATTTCCAGAATCTTTTCTCTTTTTGATCGAGCACCAGAAAGCAGAGATGATTCGGACTGAGTCCTCATCTTCTTTATGGCTCTACAAACAAAATCGACATTAAAAACGTCTGCAATGTGATTCAAGACAAAGGAGTTGAGCTTCTAAGGATAGAAAGTTTACCTCTCAAGTCCATATAAATACTTGTCATAAACAGAGAAATGAAGCCGAGCACCCGTTGATGAAGTAAGTATTTCAAACAGATTTTCACAAATGATCACATCAGCTATTATAGGAACTGCTGGTGCGATCCGTGAGAAGGCTTCTAAACTCACTGTCGCATCTTCATCTACCTGTTTCAAAAGGAAAAAGATGATCAAATAGTCTTATAAGGATTGCAGAAGAAATGAGAAAAAGGAGCCTTACGCTGAGTAAAGCCTGGCTAGCAACAGCTGGGACTTCCCAGACAACCATCATGTCAAAGGTTAAGCGCCGAAACTTTTTATCGGCTAGATGACCAGTTACTCCCACAGACAGTGAAAGTGCCCTGAAACAACAGTACTCTAGAAAGTTCCTTGCAAATAGAGAGGGCTGCTTCAGAGATTCAAATGCCTCTTGTTTGAAACTATCACGCAGCTCGTTTGCAGAAACACCGAGTATTCTGTATCAATAGCATTAAGTCAAAGCCAACCATAACAACCTCATTCTGCATCAAATGCTTGCAATGGAACCATCCCTTGTGAAACCTATAACTAAATTCAATCTTCAATAAATGATTATAGTATCATATCGTCAAGCGACATCAAAACACACAAAAAAACCTAGCTTAGTTTGATCAAAGCCTACACTATACAAACAATACATACTCTAATGAGCCCTGTAAAAAATCCATACTGCAGATTGCAGAATTCTTTACTTATAGGCGAAGAAAACAGAGGAATGGTCTACTTACTTTGAACACCTGCGGACAACCACATTGGCGATAGGAGAAAGCTCAGGTATCCAATTAGAGCCAGCAGATGGGGATCTTCCCATTTCCTCTATTTCTTTATCGAAAGCACTTTGTTTCCCGAGCAACCATTTAAAAGAAGTATCTTTAACCAAACCTTCCAGCATATTCATGGTTTTGCTCGACATATCGAAACAAATTCCTTAAAACTTGTTGTCACCTGGCTTGTCTAATACAATCAACAGAATCATCAAGAAATTAGACTGATCCTCATTATATGAGATTACAAGAATTGAGTTCCATACAAACTTAATTCGCAATTCAGCTCAAGGTAGTTGGTCAGTAGGTTTGATACAGATCATAAAACAATTCCTAATTAAAATATACTAACACAGAAACTAATCCATCACCTCAAATATATAGAGAATACAAAAAAGCATCGTAGAAGCTGACTAAGTCGAAAACATTGCAAATAAATCTCACCTGAATGATGTTTTCACGAAGAGCATTTGATCAGATGATCTCAACGAACCCACCTCAGATTACAGTTTTTGAAAACTAGAGTTTCTTTTGCCCACAATCCAGACGCTTCATTCTCGAATGATCGATCAATTTAGGGCTTTTTATAACTCTTGATTCCTCGAGAACTGTATCCAATTGGCATTCACGATTCTCAGATTCTGCCTTGATTTGGTGTTTATCGAAAAAAGAAAACACGCAGGAGAAGCAAAGCTTGAAGACGGAGGAGCAGATAGCGACGGATGACGGTGAAAAAGGCTGCGAATAGTTCTCGGCCAGGTGGTGTCGTTAAGACACGGTTACTAACACGTGTTTTAAACCACGTCAGCAGAATTAAACGGTTCAGATTTAATCAAATACTCCACATTCTCGTCTTTCATTGTCCATACAGCTGTCTCGTCTCCTAGTGAATACTTAAAAGAGGAACCAAAAACCCTAAATTGACAAGGCCATTTTTCTTCAGAGATGACGATAATGACGACGGAGCTTTCACCGGATTTGGTGGAGGAGATACTGTGTCGAGTTCCGGCGCCATATCTGAAACGATTACGATCTACTTGCGAAGGATGGAATCGTTTAATCAAAGAAGATAGGAGATTCCAAAGGAAGCATTTTGATAAAGCCGCAAAGCAATTTCGACCTCTGGTATTGAGGAATGACTACAGGGTTTGTTCATTGAGCGTCAATCTCCCTAATCGAGAGGTAAAAATTGAGAAGCTTAGCCTTGTGGATCCGCGTTCTAAGTTTCAATTCGATATAGACAGAGTCTTCCACTGTGACGGCTTATTGTTATGCTCCTCTGAAAACCGATCTACAATCGTGGTTTGGAACCCATGTACCGGTGAAACCAACTGGGTCCGAACCGGTAAACTTTTCGGGAAAAGCTGCGAATTTTATCTCGGATACTGCAAAGACAACAAGTCCGGCAATAAGAGCTACAAAATCTTGAGCAAAGATGCTGTAGAGCACCAACCTTCATCAATCTACGATTTTGACTCTGGTTCATGGAGTATTATTGATGATGTCACACTCTGGTTCTTTGCATACAATGAATGGAGCATATCTTTGAAGGGAAATATTTACTGGATTGTTGTTACTCATGAAACTGAAATGCACCTGGGCAAATCTTTACTCAGATTTGATTTTTCAACTGAGAAATCTCAACCTGTGCCTCTTCCCTATCAAAGGTCTTCTTATGAAAATCTGTGTCTATCTGTTGTTAGAGACGAGAAGCTTTGCGTGTTAGTACAGCTCGAGGACACATCCAAGACTGAGATATGGGTGACAAATAAGATTGATGACACTACCAAAGCTGTGTCCTGGACCAAGCTCTTAGCATTGGATTTGAGCCCTGATATTCAACTTTCGTTTGAAGGAAGTTTCTTTCTAGACGAGGAGAAGAAAGTTGTCATATGTTGTGATAGATGGATAGATGAAATAGAAGAGAGCATGAGCAAAGACTTGGTCTACATTGTTGGGGAGGATAATAAGGTCACATCAGTGGAACTTGGACTAGATACATATGATGGATGTTGGCCAGCTATTCTTAATTATTCTCCAAGTTTGGTTCAAATCAAGCCAGCTGGAGGCAAAAGGAAAAGAGACGACCAAAGTGATGTCGTGGAGCAAGGTCTTAGCATTGGATTGTAAGCCTGAACTTGGTCGAAGAGGATAACAAGTCCAAAAACATGGTATCTGTTGTTGGGGAGGATAATTAAAGTCACACATACGGATTCTGGAGTTGATACAATCGATGTATGTTGTCATAAAACATGTACAAATGTGTCTCCTTTTCTCTGCCCTGGCCCCTGAGTTTTGTTTTTTTCCTCCAACTCTTTCCTTTTCAAGTTGTAGAGATAGATAGACATATAATTCTACAGCTAAGCCGAGCATGTTATGTTTTAAATATATTTATTGGTGTTTTTCTTACTCATAATTTGAAAACAGAAAGCAAATAGGAAAAGGGAGATGGCATATAAATACGTATCATATTGAGAGCCACGTTTTTCTTAAGAGATCAATAACGACGATAACGGAGCTTCCAATGGATTTGGTAGAAGAGATACTCTGTTTTGTTCCCGTCACACCTCTTAAACGATTAAGTTTTACTTGCAAACGATGGAACCGTTTAATCAAAGATGATGGAACTTGGACTAGATACATATGATGGAACTTGGCCAGCTACTCTTAATTATTCTCCAAGTTTGGTTCAAATCAAGCAAGCTGGAGGCAAAAGGAAAAGAGGTGACTAAATTAGCTCTACAATGTAATCTCTTCTTTTTGTTATCTTGTGTGTGTTTCTCTTGGGTTTACTTTATCTTGGTCATGTTCTTTCAGTTTCAGTCTTTTTCTAAGTCAATGACAAAAGTGATAAATAAAACATGTACAAAGCTTTCTCCTTGTCTCTGCTCTGAGTTTTCCTTGTTCTTCCAACTCTTAACTACTCCTAAGCCAAGGCATAGTATGTTGCAAATACGTATATACTGATGTTTTATCAACATTACAAAGACACTACCTAAGAGTTGCAAATATTGGGCCAAAAAGCAAAACCCCAAACAGAAGATGAAACACTACCGCAGCGAAGGCGCCATTCGGTTTTGACAAGCATGTGTCAATTATAATGACTGTGAATCGGATAGCATAGAATGGAATATTTTGATTGACTAGATTATAAAGGACCGAAACTATCCATTATATAAAAAGGTGTCCTTGTTTTAAAACGACCATATTTATTAGCTCACCTCTCGCCGCCGATCTCCGTCGAAAAACCCTATGGATATTACAGATGATTGGGGACGCAAAATCTGCGTCTCCTCTCCCGGCGATTACATTGGTCCTCTCTTCTCGAACCCATCAGATTCTCAGCTTCTCTTCTCTTCTCCCTCACTCTCTCCTCCGCTTCTTTCTCCTATCCCTCACCTAACTCCCGCGCGTTTTCTCTCTGTCTCCGGCGTCCCTCCGTCTGTTTCTTCCGCTATCGAGGCCTCTTTCGATATTCCCAATCCGCACGATGATGCTGTTAGGGTTCTCTCCTACAATCGCCTCCAGTTTCTACCTTGCCCCGGTAAAAATTCAGTCTTGGTGTTTTTCCCCACAGGGACTAACCTCGATCAAATTGGGTTCTTGCTGCTTTCTGCCGGAGACTCTGATGGTTTACGGGTCATGGGTTCGGACGAAGGTGACGTCTTTGTGGCAACTGAGAGACTTTTTTCTCGAATTTTGAAGATATTGGTGCAACCGATTAGTGATTTGGGAGCTTATAAGTGTTCTTCTTCAATCGAATTGGGATACGTTATGGTTTATTCATTGTATTCGATTCATTGGTACTGTGTCAAGTATGATGAATCTCAAGGCAGACCGGTTTTGAGATACCTCGGACTTAAGCTGTTTAAGAGATGTTCGATCACGAGTGCTTCTTGGAGCACGAATCTTCCTGGAGAGTGTTTAGTCTTGTTAGAGAACGGTGAGGTCTTTGTGTTTGATCTGAATCAGATACATTGTAGATTTAGAGGTTCTAAACTGAAAGTTTCGTGGGAGGGTCAAAAGAAATCGGTGAAATCGATTTGGTTAGGATGTGAATTTGGTTGGAGACTTGAGAGTTTTATCGTTGCTCGCTCTGAAGCTGTTTTTGTTATTAACAGAAGCCCTGAGAATTGCAGTGTGAGATGTTTATTGGAAGTTGAGAGTCTGAATATGGCTGGAACAGAGGAGTTTATTGGGTTTGCGAAGGCGGGTAGTGACAGTTTTCGGTTTATTCTTGCTTCTCAGAGCTATGTATATCTTTGTGATGAGAGATCAGGAGTGCCTTTGTTGAAATGGCAGCATAATGTTGAGAAGCCTTTCTTTATGGATGTTTATAGCTTGTCTGAACTCGGGATTAGTACTGTCGAATCAACTATGTTTTGCGTTATAATTGGGTCGTTTTGGAATGCACAGTCTCAAATGTTTTGTTATGGACCTTCTCCTACTGTTGCCAAGGATCCTTCTTCCTTGTATGTGTGGGAGCTTCCACACAATCTACTCTTACCGGCTGGAAAGTGTCTCTGTGGAGATTGTGTATTTAGAGAAGGGATAATGAAGGAGTCTCTCCCCGAGTGGATTGATTGGCAGAAAAAGAGTGTTCTTGTTCTCGGTTTTGGCGTTTTAAACAAGTATCTTCCACTTGGGTCATCAAATCAATCTTTCGGGTTTACTTTGATTCGGTTAACATCCTCGGGGAAGCTTGAAGCAGTCAAGTTCCATGCTTCTCATGATCCTATAAGCTCACCTGTAGTAACTCACATAGATTCGGCCTGCAAATCTGAGGACGTGAATTTATTATACCTCCCTGACGACGAATACAAATTTCCAAGACGATTTAAATATCTCGAACTCGAGTATCTCTCTGCTTACATAAAAGGGATGCTCGCGAGGTTTTTAGATTCAAAGATGAGGACAAAATCATCAGGTTCACAGAAGAGTCGGTCTTTTAGCTTAATCTGCCACGAGGAGTTATGTGAGAAGTTGAAGATCTGTGGATTTGGAAGAGACAGATCTTTGTCTACCATAATTGCAGTATTTGATCAAATCAATTCACCAACAAGCATTTTTGACATTGCATTGAGAGAAACCTGGTCAAGCTTACCTGTAGAGCTTTTGTTGCTTGCATTCTCCAACTACTCTGAGTTTGAGGATATTCTGGTGAACAAGAAGAAACCGTCTCTCGAGTTTTTAGTTGTTCCGGAACTCCCACAGTTACCACCTTTCTTCTTAAGGAAACCTTCAAGCCGGAGTAGCAAATGGTCAAAGAAGGAGCAACCCGGTGTTGAGCTTGTTGGTCCTGTTCTTCCACTTCCAGTTCTCCTCACACTCCACGAGTTCCGTAACGGATGTCTCAATTCAGAAGAACAAGAGTTTTCGCCAGAAGCAGAATTCTCTAACCGATGCAATCAAATCTCCAAAGTCACCCACGAGCTCGCAAACTCAGGTCTAGAGGAGACAACCATATCACTTGGCGATGACCAAGACTATAACATGTGGCTCAACAACGATTCACAGAAAGAGGACAAGCAGTTCATTAGTTATTGTCCGATCACAAAGCCAGCTGATTCAAACAGACAACAGCAAGAACTCACTACGTTTGTCTCAAGAGTGCGCCGTTGTAAAGACGGTAATGATAATGCTGGAGGAAGAACAGGGCTTGAACTGTTCGATGAGATGTCTCCGGTCGAATTCTGCTTCGAAGATCGGAATGTGGACTTCGATACGAAAGCTTTGCTTACATCCAAGACGCTACTCTGTCAATGGCAACAACGATCTTCTTCATATCAAGAGTTTCTTTCTCAGTACCATCTCCATAAGGGCAAAAGACTCTAAGCCTGTAAGCTAAAATTTTTACCAACCAGATTATTAGACCATTCGTTCTCTATAGTTTTAACCATCCAAAAAGCTAACAACGAAAGTATATAGTCACAATCGTTATCTCTTTTGGTTTGTTGTTGTTCCTTAACCGTCCAATTTTGTATGATTTATTTCTTTTTTTACGACTAATGTTCAATGTTTGTCCTCCACATTTCATTAAATCCATTTCTTTGTATTATTTTCGTTTTTATGCGTAATCTAGCTTAAATTGTCGTCAAAATATCCAATTTTGCTGCCATTCATTTACACATATCTCCATAGCTATAAAAAAAGAGTAACTGATCAACCAAAATATGCATCATAGATTCATACAAGCTAATCTTATATGAATTAAAAAACAATCACAACTGTTATTGTTGGAAAAAGAAAATGTATCTACATAGGTTTTGTTGCATAATCTCATGCGTTACAGGAAAAAACAAAAAAAAAACATAAGAGTTCGTTAAAAGAGTCTGATATTAAGCTGTTTCTACTTTGGGAAGAAAAAAAAGACTCTTATTTTCTCTTTTTCTTCTCTTTCGAAAGTCGTAAGATGGATCCTAACCCAAACGGAGACGGACCACCGATCACCGGAGCAATCCAAAAACTTCCTCTTCCGCCGCCATGCTTTCCGTCGTGTTTTTGTGGCCTGAACTGATACGAGCTGCAGCAGAGAGAGGAAGTCGAAGAAGAAGGAGGAGGCATATGAGATGACTGATTTGCCCCTGGACGTGGTACTCCATGTCTCTGTGAGCTATGCTTGTTAATGTCTTTAAGCATTGCCCTCTTCGAATTCGCCACTGATCCTGTGGAATTGCTTCTCTTTAAACGAGGAAACGAACATATCAGACTCTTCTTTATATCACAGTTAAGGCTTGAGCTTCTCTTGAAGCTCCAAAACGACTTTGATGATTTCTCTGCCTCTGAATCTGAATTTGCACCGCTCCCTCGACTTCCCCGAGTTTCTTTCTCGCTGTATTTTCTCGAGTGTTCAGGCAATGGCAAAGGTGGAGGAGGAATAGAGGAGGAGGATAAAGAAGGAGCGGAGACGATAGGAGGGAGCTCGTATTTGTAGAGACGTTTTGGCATGGTGGATGCAGCGTTTACTTGGAAAGGAAGGACTGGGAGGATCATGCCATTCGCAAAGATCTCGTCTGCTGGTGAGGAATCTTCAGGCTCGAAGTTTCTGGAGATGTGGAACTCGAAATCTGAGTTTGATGAATCTAAAAGAGTTGTGTCTCTTCGAACAGGGCCTGATGGTTGTTCCAAAGGAGGAACTCTATCAGATTGGCCTAGATCACCAGCAAACGAAATCCGCTGGTGGTTTGACTCAGCGCAGATCATGATGGTCCGTTGTTGGCTGGATTAGTGAAACAAACAAGAAACAGAGAAATGATGGGTAAATGAACACTAACCTTAGTTAGATAAAGCGTGAATGCGGGAGATGTAAAGGAATCAAGGTTGGGAAGCTGATGAAGGAAAAGGTTCAGGGGATCATGATGTTTGGAAATATTTGAGATTAAACACATAAGTCTATGGATTAGAGGTTGAAAACTTCAATTAAAATAATGGATGTGGTGTACCACTACTGCAGGAAACAATGGCTGAGAATAAAACTGAAGATTATATCTAATTAGATTTCAAGTGTTTGAATAAATTACATTACCTCTACTTTAAGGACTGTATATTTTTTCTTTCTTTCTTCTCTGTTTTCCACACAGTTTATGTTGATCTTGGACCGTGGAGCCTCCTACTCGCCTCACCGGCTGGTGACTGCTGCTAACGTGAGCCATATTGAAGTGTTTCAATGAGATATCTTATCAGCTTGATCATGGCTTCCAACTGCGACCTGGTTTGGATACTATAGAACAGATGGTTAGCTGCAGAAAAGTTCTTAACCATGAAGCACAAAAGCGCAAGAACAAGAAGCTTTCTGAAGATTATTCAAATCATCCTTGTATTAATCTTACAAAACAGTAACTAGATTGTATCATCTTTTCCATACAACAACAGTCAACAATGGAACACCAAATCAATATATAAAAACATAATTGCAGCAATAAATGGAACTTTTCTGGAACTGTGCTTGGAAATGGTGAGAAGCTGTTGTAAAAATGGAAAGTTGGTCTGACCCTGCAAACTTGTCAACATATCTAATAGCACAATAAATTGTTACACAATAAGTTCATGACACAAACATGCTCAAGAAACAAAAAAGCTTTAATGCAAACAACAGAATCAGATTTTTCACATAATCTTAGCAAGATACTAAATTTTAAGTTACTCCTGACCTGCTAATAGTAGGCAACAAAAAATACTAAAATAGGGAACCAAAGATGTAAGAAAATTGCAGAGAGAGCTGCATTATTGATAACCAACAAAAAAAAAAAAAAAAA
>VBRH01000148.1:1792-14845 GCA_014578085.1 Cardamine resedifolia
GCGACAACCCTTTCGGCAACGTACCCGATGCTACCTGATACTCCCCGTACCGTCCGATACTCAACCATGCACAAAACTGCAACTGACCGATACACTGCCCGTGCCGAGAGTCTACTGCCCGAAACACGGGTGTTACAGCATCCCTATGCAAGTCACAAAAAAATTAATGAGCAACAATTGTGTCATTAACGGCGATGCACACATCCCAACTAAAATATAACTTTTCAATGCATAGCAGATCAATTATATACTCTGCTTCCATCATGACAGCGACCAATATGTGTTAATACCCATCCCTAACTCACAGTTTCTATATTGTATTGCAAAGTATTCAAAGATGTAATGAAGTTTTCAACCTCAAAAGTTATTAATTTGGCTCAGTTTCTCATCCTTGAGATTTCTTTGGATTTCGCGTTCTGGCCTTCTGGGTTGTAAAACAAAACGTTCATACAGTTTTGTATGGATTTAATATTATTCGATCGATTCACTTACATTTACATATGCAAATATGCTAAAAGACGATTCTATGCTAGTAAATTAAGATGAAATATGACAATGTCTCTCATCTATAATATTCATAGCCTAATTAAGTAACAGTACAATGAGCTAATGACTTAAGACTCAAATCATGGTAAAACGATTTAACAACAAAAGAAATTTTAGGTTAAAAGTTTAAATCACTTATCGCTATTTC
This sequence comes from Cardamine resedifolia, assembly GCA_014578085.1. Taxonomy (NCBI): domain Eukaryota; kingdom Viridiplantae; phylum Streptophyta; class Magnoliopsida; order Brassicales; family Brassicaceae; genus Cardamine; species Cardamine resedifolia. Next base: position 2,487 of record VBRH01000148.1, read on the forward strand.
TAACTTAACTAACTGAATCACTTAAGGATATTTATTTTATTTTATTTTTAATTTTTAATATGTGTAATTTAGTGAGGCAAAACTTGTTTTGTTTGTCACCTTAAATTTTATTAAAAATTGGTAAAACTACATAATCAGCAGAAAAATAAAATATCTCTAAAAATAAAGAGACAATTTTAGAAAAGACTAGAAAAATATAATTCAAAACTGCTAAATCTAGTTTTTTACCATTTAAATTTTAATTTTATTCACTAATTTTTCTCCGCAATCAGGTCTTGATGTTGATGAAAATTACAAACCTCACCGAAAATTTATGGTCTTCATGTACTTGTTTGTTACTTGGTAAACTTCTGAAATTGAAACATATGCTTACTTACTCCGGCCGACATCGGTAACGTCGAGATATACTCAACTAAGGTCCGATTAAGAGAAAGCAAAAACTAATCAGATCTCGACCATATCTGGTCTTGAACTCGAGTGGAGGAAACCGGAAAAGTCGCACAACCGCTTCACCTGCTACCGTAAAGATAGAAAATTGTAGATCGACCGGTTGAAAGCCTAGAGAAGAAAACATCAAAATAGGAAGAAGAAATATGATAAAAATTTGACTAAAAACAGCGGATCACCACCACACAATCTTAAAACAAAACATGTTAATTCTAATTCAACCGACAATGGAGCTATGAAAACTTCCAGCCGTTGGTTGAAAAACGGCCGTCTTCTCTTTTTTTATCTCTTTCTCTTTTGATATAATTCTCTTGAGTTTAATAATATAAAATTTAAACCGGTAAAACTTGTTGTGTTTTTTTTTTTATCTATAGTAGTTCAGTTGATCGACTTTAGAAATCCAACGATTTCAGTAGCGAGACACTTATCAGTTCCCGTTTATAAGATTATTTTGACTAAAAAAAAGTGTTTATTAAGGAAATTGTTTTTTAACCAAAATCATCATTAAATAATCTTTAAATAATTTTTGAAAAATAAAAAAGTAACCAGAATATAACCATTTTGAAGCTTTGTCAACTTCATCGTTAAATATTATTTGTATCAAATTTGTTTTTATTAAACTAAAATAAATTGAAAATCTGCAGAAACATTTGAAAAATCCTATAAAATTGAAAAAAAAAATTGCTAAAAACTCGAGTATATTTTTCAGCTTAACCTATCATGAACAAAAGTAAGATAAGCCCAATTGAGCCCACTATAAGCCCAATAGTACTCTTCATCCAGGCTGCTTTAACTAACCCAAATAAAGCTTCAAGCCTATCTCAATTTATTCTTTTGTAATTACTGGCATGAACAGATTCTAATATCAATCAGTAAATCTGATTATGAGAGTCGAACATTACTCGATCTGAGAATATGTACCGAAATTATAATTATATATGAATCAACTGCAAGATTTAGGATGAAATTGACGAAAAGGGTTGGTGGCGGGAATAACTTGCAGCTAATGTGGGACCCTATGATTATGAAGCTGGTAAAGTCAGCTACTTTAATTTTAACTTCGATCACTTCGCTCAATGGTGGTTGGTGATTTGGTGTTAGGTGAAGCTCTGTTTTTTCCTCTCATTCTTCAAAGTTTCTTCATTTTTGTGCTTCAAGCAACCAAATTTGGATAACAATGTCGTCTTCTTCCTCCTTCCAACAACCTCCTCGAGTCATAATCTGCAAAGGTAAAAAAAAGGTTGTTTTTTTTTTTGGGTTTATCCTCGTTTTTATGAAAAGATTAGGTTTTTAGATCGAGAAATTCTGCAGCGGCTGTGGCATGGCGTGCTGGTGAGCCATTGGTTATGGAGGAAGTAGAAGTGAGTCCACCTCAACCTCTTGAGATTAGAATCAAAGTCGTTTGTACATCTCTCTGTCGTAGCGACCTCTCTGCTTGGGAATCTCAGGTTTTGTTTACAATAATCACTTTTGAAATTTTGGCTTATAAGAGTCTCTCTGATGAAGTTTTCATTTGTTGGTACAGTCTCTTTTGCCTCGAATATTTGGTCATGAAGCTGCAGGGTAAGTTACTTCTGCTCATAACCTTATTGCTTAGATCATGGAATCCTAGAAACAAGTTAAGAAAATTAAGTTCATTTATAATATGTAGAATTTGATGTGATATTGAGTGTTCTTTTCTCGTTCTTAGTGTGATTTAGCAACATTGTTACGGTGTTTAGCATAGGACTATTATAACTAGCTTTGCTAGCTGAGGAACTGACCTTACGTCTAGGGTCTTGGTTTAGGCATTGGTCAAGAGTTAGACACTTCTATGTTAATCAAGTCTCCTCAATGGTCTACTTCTTTGTGAATTGAGTTAATAAAAGAGTTTAGTGGTTTGAATCCTAGCATTGTGTCCATGGATGTTTCTGTAGTATAGTAGAGAGCATAGGGGAAGGTGTAACCGAGTTTGGGAAAGGAGATCACGTGCTCGCTGTATTCACCGGAGAATGTGGGTCATGTCGGCATTGCATCTCTGGGAAAAGTAACATGTGTCAGGTTCTTGGAATGGAGAGGAAAGGTTTAATGCATAGTGATCAGAAGACACGTTTCTCCATCAAAGGCAAACCTGTTTACCATTACTGCGCGGTTTCAAGTTTCAGCGAATACACTGTGGTTCACTCTGGTTGTGCTGTTAAAGTCGATCCTGTGGCACCTCTGCACAAAATTTGTCTTCTAAGCTGTGGAGTAGCTGCAGGTAAGTTAAAAATTATCTTTATGAACAATGAAATTCAAACAACTATTTATAGTACTGAGAATCTAGGGGTGTAAATTTTAGGTCTTGGTGCAGCATGGAATGTTGCTGATGTACAAAAAGGTTCAAGTGTTGTGATATTTGGTCTTGGAACTGTCGGTCTTTCGGTAAGTATAGAGATACAGAAATGTTGATGCTTCTGTGTTAATAGAGTTTGAGGTGAGATTAATCTCTTATGAGAAGGTTGCTCAAGGTGCCAAACTCAGAGGAGCAGCACAAATAATCGGAGTTGATATAAATCCAGCTAAGGCTGAACAAGGTATGTATCATAGCTTTACCGTGTAGCATTTATGGACCGGTTTTGAGTGTTTTCTTATTCGTTGCAGCAAAGACATTTGGTGTCACGGAATTCGTCAATTCGAATAACCATTCTGAACCCATACCTCAGGTAATTCCAATATCTTGTGCTTACATGGCATAACTAAAACCGATGATTTAGATAAAACTTTGTTGCCATGTTGGTTATAGGTAATCAAAAGAATGACAGGAGGAGGTGCGGATTTCGCATTTGAATGTGTTGGTGATACAGAAATAGCTACAACTGCGTTACAATCGTGCTCGGATGTAAGCTTTATGTTCTATATGATCTCACTACATTGTATATAAATATGCCTTTATAAGTTTTTCAATGTGGATATCTCAGGGATGGGGCGTGACCGTTACGCTAGGTGTACCGAAAGTGAAGCCTGAAGTTTCAGCTCATTACGGACTTTTCCTCTCTGGGAAATCTTTAAAAGGAACTCTTTTTGGTGGTTGGAAGCCTAAGTCTGATCTTCCTTCACTCATTGAGAAATACATGAACAAGGTATACATGTAACTGCGCAGCTACATTAGCAAATTCACTTTAAGTTTCTTTACCTTTTTTTGACTCTTTTGTGGAGCAGGAGATCATGATCGATGAATTGGTTACACATAACCTAGCATTTGATGATATCAACGAAGCTTTTGAGCTAATGAGAGAAGGAAAGTGTCTGCGTTGTGTTCTTCACATGTCAAAGTAATTTCTTGGAAAGCACATGTACAGTTTCAAGAAAGATGAAGAACGAATCTGTTTTTTCATATGAGACTCTCAGTTTCTTCAATTTGATTTGTTGTGTAGTGATCCTTTGATACTTTATACATTGGAAAAAGCAATTCACTTTTATAAAGATTGGAGCAACATTGGTTTCGTTTTGCCAAACCACGTTTCAAGACGTTCTAAAATAAGATCAAAATTGGTTTCACAAAACTTACAAAGTTCGAGCTCTTATCCATTTTTGCGAATCCGTTGAAACGCTTTTACGTTTAAAACGCGATTTGAAGGTCTTAAACGCGCTTCATTAGTGATCGCTGTGTTATTAGACGCGGTAGCTGCGGTGAACACTCTCTGTCGCTTCATCAGAGCATAGAGCAGCATGGAGGAAGAATCGGAGAAGAGGAAAGCCATAGCTCTCTTCATTGCTTTCGGTACCAAAGGCGATGTTTACCCTCTCGCTGTAATCTCTCTCCTTCTCTCTCATTTTCGGATTTTTACTTCTCTTAGGAATCGATTCGAAGAACCCTTTTTTTTTGTAGGCCATTGCTGCAGCTTTCGCTCGTGATCAGCAACACTACTCTGTGGTTTTGATGTCACATTTGGCTCATGAGGTTGGGTTTTGTTTTCTTCTTATTCTTCTCTTAAAGTTGTCGAATTTCAGAAACTATGTTGCTTCTCCAACTTTAGAGGTTGATTTGTTGCAGAACCTAAGCTCCCATTTGATCAAAGCGAAAGTTTCTTATTTTCCTATTACTTCTCCTCCTGCTCTCTCTAGTGAATCTCAGAGTACTCAAAACGCCACAGGTCAATAATACTCTTGTGTTAATTTCTTCTTCTTCATACTTAGCTAGTTGGCTTTGACAATTCATATTTCTTTCTGTTTTTTTTTCCCCATTTAGACTCAACGAGGATACTATTTTTGGAGGAAAAAGAAAAGATAAAAAAGGAACACAGACAAGAGTGTCATTCTGCATTCGGAAGCATTTTTGGAAAGGGATCTTGTATGGAGGGTGATTTCGTTGTCATAAATTTCTTTGCTTTGGTACATTTACTTAATAACCTTCCATTGTATCAGGATCATGATTGTGTCTGATATATCTCTATCAATGATAGTAGATTACATCGTGTAGCTTGGCTTATAGAAAATCTATTACTAACAGTGGTTCTTCTGATTGTACATTTAGGAAGGATGGAGCCTTGCAGAACTTTTCCAGATACGTTGTGTGGTGGCTGCTCCTTATGTTGTTCCGTATAGGTAACTTCTTAGATTGGAAGTATGAGTGTGACATCCTAGAAATGAAAGATGACCACTTGTAATTCTTCTTTTGTACAGTCCACCATCTAACTTTGAAAGACAGTTTAGAAAGGAACTTCCAGACTTGTACAAGTACTTGAAAGAAGCCCCCAACGGCAAGGTATTCCATATGATTGTATACAAACATGTAACTAGTGTTATTTTCTCCTGAAATTTTATAGTTTATATGTTTTTGCAGGTTAGCTGGAGTGATGTAACTCATTGGATGTGGCCTCTTTTTACTGAAGAATGGGGATCATGGCGATACGAGGAACTCAACCTAAGTTGTTACCCTTTTTCAGTAGGTGTTTTTCAAACATAGAAACCTCAAAGGATTCACTCTATCATGAAAATGATAATGTGAACTGTTACCTGATTTACTCATTGAGTGCAGGATCCAGTCACGGACCTTCCAATTTGGCATAGCCGGCAGCCATCTCCCCTGGTCTTGTGAGTTGTGAATTCTTTTGGTGGTAACATTTTATCACTTTGCAATCTATCTTGCCATCACGATTATCTTCAAATACTAAGTATTTTCTGGTGACTTGGCGCTTTAATGTACTTTTCTCAAGTCCAATACTGGCTGATGTCCGATTATATTTTAAGAACTTTGAAAATTTTGGTAATTTAGTTGTAATATTATACTGATATTAATTTAAAAACCATATGAGATTGCATAAGTTTGTAGCTGACCTGTTAATTATTTTCCCTGTGACAGGTATGGTTTCAGCAAAGAAATCGTGGAATGCCCTGGTATGTAAGATGTTTGTCGCTTTTAGCTAAATATTTTTCCCTGTGCATTTCCTGCATTTCCTTTATAAAAAAATTATCTGTTCATTCTTCTTTCTTTTGTGTATGTTTTGCAGCTATATTCTTACCATTTGTGAATTGTTGAGAAAATATGTAATGTGAACTTTGTATCAGAGAAGACAAAGGTTAAAAACAGACCCAAATTAAAAATAGGATGACTGTTTTCCATTTGAAAAAGGGGTATAAACTAATTGAATGTAACAGATCTTTAGTTAAAGACTATTCTTGTTTGCGCGCAGTTGTTTTTCTGAGAACACATTATAAAATCTCAGAGTAATCGTCATTGACCTGGCAAAACTTCCTTTCTCTGCATTTCACTGCATTCATTTTTTCTTGTCAACAGATTACTGGCCATTGAGCGTTCGAGTCTGTGGTTTTTGGTTTCTGCCTAATGAATGGCAGTTTTCATGCAACAAGTGTGGAGACAATCCTTCTACAGGGTGCCTGGGTACAGACGATTCCCATACATGCTCAAATCACACTGAGTTGTATACTTTTATATCGACTATTGAGCCAACTCTGCCTATCTTTGTAGGGTTGAGTTCCGTTGGAAGGTCTAAACTTAAGTTGATCCCTCTGAATCATTTCTGATATCTCTGCTTTGGATGTTTTTTTTTTGTGTCAGAAGAACACTGATATTTGTTCTGTCAGATATTTAACTCATGCTGAACTAAATTCTGTTTCACTGTGTACGGCAGTAATTGTTCTCTTTGGTTTTTGCAGCATGGGTTTTGTAAAGAATCCTCTAGCCTTTCTTCAAGTTCTTCAGTCTGTTATCCAGATTACAGGTTACAGATTTATCGTTTTCACAGCGGGTTATGAACCTTTAGATGCAGCAATTTGGACCATTGCTAATGAAACGACTTCAAGGGAGAAACAACTGTTACATGCGGGAATCTCTATCTTCAATGGCAAGCTTTTCTGCTTCTCTGGGTGAGAACAAATTCGATAATTTTTACCTAAAAAACAAAAGATCATTAATATTTGAATATGGGAAACCCTAAATTACCCTGTGGCCCCTGTAACCTACTTATGTCTTGAATTAGTATGGTGCCATACAATTGGCTGTTTCAAAGATGTGCTGCTGCAATTCATCATGGTGGCAGGTGAGATTTTTAGCTGGATGCCCTTTCCTGGTGAACATGGACGTGAATTGATTTTTGCTGTGTTTTTTTAATTGTGGAAATCAGCGGTTCTATTGCTGCAGCATTACAAGCCGGAATCCCGCAGGTTTGGTTTTGTTCCACAATCTTATATAAATCTTTGGACATGTTTCTATGTGATCTTTGATATAAAATGGTAAAACTAATTGTTTATCTACAAGAATCAGTAGATTTTTAGCCGTACAATAACTAGTAAGGTTGATGGATTTTGTGTTGATTCGATACATTAGAAGAACATGCCATGGTCCTTCAATCATGTCTGCTCTTTAGTGATGCTGTGGTAAACATTACTAGTCTTGTGCACTGCTTGGTTGCAAATGAGGATTAACATTTCTACTCTCTTTTCCACTCTAAAGCTTCATCTTGTATCTTCTAGGTTGACAAACTAGTTTTGCTGTTCATTAGAATCAATCTCAAATTGTAATGCCAATAAGTGACCACATAATGTGTGTGTATATGTTTTGTCTACAGATCATATGCCCATTTATGCTGGATCAGTTCTATTGGGCAGAAAAGATGTCTTGGCTTGGGGTTGCACCACAACCATTGAAAAGAAACCACCTGGTTCTGGAAGAAACAAACGACGAGAACAACATCATGGAAGCTGCACAAGTGGTAGCAAAAGCCATATATGATGCACTGTCTGCAAAAACTAGAGCTCGCGCCGTGGAAATCGCTGAAATATTATCTCTTGAGGTGGTAACTGATCCATGGCCCGGAATAAAAAGTATCATTGCTTCTCATAATTTCTTCGACGTAGTTTAGGCTTATCCGAAAAATATAATTGCAGGATGGAGTCTCAGAAGCTGTGAGAGTGCTGAGAGAAGAAGTGTGTGGGGTTTTAGGCAGCAAAAGAAAATTGGATTAGCATAGATAATGTATATAATGTGAATGTGATGGGTGAGATCAATCCATACTGGCTGTTGACAATATTCTTTTTTCCTAAGTGCTTTAGTTTATTGGTTTGGTTGAATCCTTTACCTTATGGACATAATTTCATGAAGTTCTATTAAATATAGTATAATTCTATTTTCACATGAAATTAGAAATATAAAGTTATTCTACTCTTACATATAAAGATTCTTAAAGTTAGACTGAATTAGGTAACTAACAAGAATTGAAAACGTATAAACGTTAAGAACTGGATTAGAACTATAAACATTGTTGTATAATAGACTGCACATAATTAAGAGTTATCTATTATTGATTATCTATATTTGATTAATTGCTGCATGCACCATGTCTTTTAGCGTTGCCGCATGCGTACACCAATACATAGACGTCGTACGTCAAGCGTGTTTTCTTTGTACTACACACACCAAGCAAAAGAACGTAAATTCGAAACTAACTAAAGTTATAAAAATGTCCCAGTACATGTACACTTGGCTCCTCATTGCCCATCGTGTCTCCGCATTGCAGATACACTAATATTCCATGTACAAACTTACACTAACTTTTTTTTTTATAGACAGTGAAAGTTCTGAATCTTATACCCAATCTCCTTCGGTATCCAAAAACATCATTTAATCTATGATGATTTAATCTATTATCATTTAATCTCACTCAGTATCTAGAGCCATCTCACAAAAAAAATCAACTCTCATGTATCAACCACTAAACCACCACCCCTTTGTTTATATTTCATATATGATATTCTTTTAGTATTTTTTAGTATTCCGCATATGTTCGGTTTGACTAAATTGAAATAGAATTATAAAGAACTCACAAACTTACACTAACTAAAAAAACTTGCATTAACTAAGATCATCTCCATCTACAGTTTTTTTACCATAGATATATTGAATAGTTCAAAATTAAACATTAAATTAAATGTGTAGTTTCGCAAACATATATAAATTTTTGTGTGAATTTCTCTGCTAGTTGAAATATTCATTTTTTTTACTTTTTACTATTTAAATTACCTATGGTCAAAAACCATGGACGGAAATACCTAAGATCCACTCTAGTACAAGAATTACTACACGTACACTTGTCTCCTCATTGCCCATCGTGTCACCCATAAGTAAAAACTATATCGTAACTAAAATCTCACCTCACTATGAATACCAAATCTTTATAAACATCACAAACTAAACAATAATAAACCATACAAAAAAAAAGAATGAAAATCCTCTCACTTTCACTTGTCTTGCTCTTGGCCGCCACGGTCTCCCACGCCCGGTCTTCTGCGTCCATGCCTAGGCTCATCGAACTCCTCACAACGAACAACATCATTGAGAGCGAGCAAACTCCGATCAACTACCCTAACTGCAAAAGCTGGCACCTTGGTGTTGAGACCTCTAATATCAGAACCTTTCAGACGGTGCCCGCAAATTGCAAAGACTATGTTGAAGACTACTTGACCAAATCTCAGCAGTACCGTGCCGACTCTAAAACGGTGTGCAAAGAGGCTTATTTCTACGCCAAAGGACTTGACCTAAAGAAAGACACCAACAAGGTTTGGATCTTTGACCTAGACGACACCCTCCTCTCTAGTCTTCCCTTTTACGCCAAATATGGATACGGGTATATATATTACTATTATTACCTACACCATATTCAGTACGTTCACAATATCATCTTTATATTTTCTTGAAAATGTTTAGATATCATGAAAGACACGTTTTGGTTTTATTGTATTAACTTTTACGACTCTAATAGTTTTACTGAGTACTGACCATAACTATATTTTTCCATACATATCCATCAGGGGAGTACTGGAGGTGGGTAAGGCGCGGAGAATCAGCTCCCGTGCTACCGGAGACCTTGCGTCTTTACAATAACCTCAGAAAACTGGGGATTGAAATCATCATACTCACTGATCGATGGAGAACTTTGGAGGAAATCACTATAAAGAACCTCAAGGAAGCTGGCTTCACAAACTGGAAGCAGATCATATTCAAGTAAGAATGCAAGTAGCCTAATCATATACAGTAATATTAAGTGTCATATTGTGATTGAATCGAGGAATAATATATATGGAAACGCATGCATGCAGGCCACCGGGTTCGAACACAATGCAAGTGAAGTTCAAGGCAGAGGTGAGGAAGAGCTTGTTGAAGAGTGGATACAACATCATTGGGAATATTGGAGACCAATGGGCTGATTTGGTTGACGTCACTCCTGGGAGGGTTTTCAAGCTCCCTAATCCACTTTACTATGTACCTACTCTCCCGAGACTAGAACTGCCTAGATAAGACTTAAGCATCTCACTTTATGTCTTTGTCCCCATGCATGCATCCACTTCACTCTTCATATCTATGTCTTTTCGTTTATCTTTGTAGCCGCTGACCAACAGCTAAAATAAAATGTCCATCCTATCACAACTCAATAAATAAAAGAACTTCTCAGTACTAAATGTTTTTCTTCTTTTTCCTCTTTTCTTATGTATGGATTTACCATAAAATCCACCATGAAAGTATAACAAAATGAAAATATAAATTTTGAATTTAGTGAACTGCCCAAAAGATTGGAAAAAGTTTTAAAATATCATTACAATTAAGTCTTTTTAGATCTAGCACAAGCAGCTGGACACATATTTATAGGTTTGGCGCAGATTAATTTGACATAAACATTCATTTTCATAAATTTCTATTATATAAAATATAATTCCTTAATCCACATCAAATGGCGACTTAGATTGTATGAGAGATACGAGGAAGTTCAGCATATTTAGTCCTCTCAGATAATTTTTCTACTTTTTGACAACATTTAATGTGTAGATTTATAATTCGAGAGCGAGGGTTATTAATTAGTTTGTGTATCTAATTGAGTCAAAAAGTTTAATTAACTATCATGTCTTATTTACTTTATTTTCTTTGATGTAATGTGAAATTGAGTGTTCTGTTAACGATCATTGATTGAGTTGTTCTGTGCAAGTATGCGATCGAGTGTTTTAGTTAAGTCAAGCGTAGGACTAGCCTAGGGGTGGTGCAGGAAACACCTTATCGACTTCATTTTTATCGTTAATAAAGTGGCTTCTATGATCTACTGCGAGGTAGATAATCGAACCTTGTTTTTTGGTTGAACAGATAATCAAACCTTTATATTATGCATATGAAGTTAAAGCTTGTAACATTTCTTGCGTATTATGCCATCTTTGAAAACCGTATTCCAAATTGGTTAATTTATAGTTAATACCAATGGTTGAGAAGGATACTCACAATTAATTTGTCTATTCGGAACAAAATGTAAGCTGTACTTTTGGGCGCCAATTAGGCCTCGACAAAAAACCTTGATCTGAAAAACTGAATCGCGCGAATCTGATCCGAAAAAAAGAATCGAACAAACAATAAAATATCCGAATGGGTCTTAAACTTCTAAATCCGAAAAATCGAATCCAAATCGAAAACAAAATGAGTATCCTAAATACTCGAAATACAATTATATAAAAAAATATTAATTATATTTAGACTTTATATAACTCAATTATCCAAAATTATAAATATAAACCCAAAAATGTCAATTATTTTAAGATCCAAAATACATCAAAAATTTTAGTTATATTTGTGAAAACTTAACCAAACTTTATTCCAATTTAATCAATTTTTGGTTTCTCCAATATTTCAGTTATCCGAATCTGACCCAAGCTCGGATGGAACCGAACTGAAAATTGTAAATACCCGAATGGATCTTAAACTTTTAAATCCGCAAAAAAATACCGAATAACCCAAACCAAACCCGAACAGATATCCCAATTGCCAAGCTACGCCAATAACTTCAAAAGTGTAGAAAATAAACCAAATTTCATATTAGCCGGTTAGCGTAACCAAATTTATTAACATTGGCCAGGTCTGGTCTGGTCCGGTTCAATACGGAAGGGACGAAAAATTCGTCTTGTGGAACCGTCTCTGTTTCGACGCAGAGGAAGAAGAAAAACCCTACGAGATTTCCTCAGACTCGTTTTACACTTCTCCGACTACCGTCTACTTTTTCTTCTCACGGCGGAGAAAATTTCGTTATCGCGTTTCGAATCATCGGATAATGAATTAGCGATTGAAATATGTTTGAAGGACTTGTTCGGCAGCTATTGTTAGGTTACCTAGGTCGTTACATCAAAGACATTCAGAAAGACCAGCTCAAGATCACAGTCTGGAATGGTATTTTAACGTCTTTCTTCGTTCTCTTACTCTATTCTTTGTTTCCAACGAACTCCACAATCTCACTCTATTGGATGATACAAGAACAAATTCGTGTTTTCTAACTTCAGAGGAAGTTCTATTGGAGAACGTGGAACTGATTCTTGAGGCGTTTGAGTATTTGCAGCTACCTATCGCTCTTAAGCAAGGTGAATATTGAAGCTTTGATTCTGTTAGCTTTTTTTTTTTTTTTTTT